>JAMWYP010000507.1:0-35234 GCA_025563575.1 Acacia pycnantha | reverse complement strand
CTCATTTTCCTTCATTATATTTACAGGCTTTAACAGGCAACTTGTTGATGAAGAAATAAGATTTTTTTTTTTTGGTAAAAAAAAAGAGAGAGATTCTCACCTTTTTTTTTCTTTTTTTACAATTGGATTAAGATCTTAATAGTCCATATTTAACATATTATAAAAGTATTAGTAGAATTTTGTTACAAAGATATAATATTTTAAATATCGACAGTTGAGATCTTAATCTAACAATAAAAAAGGAGAAAAACCAAATCCAAACAAATGTGTAAGAGATTGGGGTCATGTTCTTGTTAGCTATGTGTGAGTTTAATGGATACTGTAATAGTTGTCAACCGTGATTGGTTGCAACTATGTAGCTAGGTCGTCAAAACGGGCTTGACACGTACTTTTACAGCTTTTCTATGAATAATATTGAACTACAGGATCCGTCAACTTCACTAGCTTGATGCTTTTTCTACACGCCTACACCCACTGGTTAAAAGTGATTAGGGAAGCTAGGGTCAAAAATAAATTAAAATTTAATATTTGTAAAGACAAAATAATAAAAATTAATAATATACATACCGAGATAGGACGGAATGTCTCAATAGTCATCCTGCGTCCAGTTCCATTATACTAATTTCCTTTTAGAGTAAATACCCTTTTTGGTCCCTGGAAAATCACATTTGACCCTTTTTCGTCCCTGAGTAAAAGAAATGTCATTTTGGTCCTTTTCAGGGACTAAAAAGGACCTTTTTGGGAATTTCTGAGGGATTAAAATGTGCAAAAAAATGATCAAAAGGACTAAAAGGGACCTTATTTTTCCATTTTAGGGACTAAAAGTGACTTATTTTTGTTCAGGGACCAAAAAGGGCATCCGTGTTTTTTCCAGGGACCAAAAAGGGTATTTACTCTTCCTTTTATCAAATTTGAATTGTGTCAAATCCAAATTTTGTGATGAAGCATTTATTTTGAAAAATAAAATAAAAATGAAAAAGAAACATTCTCTTATAAATCTAAGATGAATCCCTCGACTTTAAATCGTAGTAGCGAAATCAATTAATTCCAGGTAGATTAAAAAATATATAACAATATATTGTTAAAAGTTAAGAAAAATAAAATTAAATTCAAAAGAAATTAAATTTAAATAAATAAATTTAAACATTCAAAATAGACATAATAATCATGGTACATTTAGATATTTGATAGATGACTGATAGTTATGGCTAATGGATGATATCAAGAGGTAGAGAAATATTAGGAATACATATTTATTTAAATCATTTTAGATATGTTCTATTTTTATTAAATCATTAAAGCTCAAATATTTTGAGCTTTGTTTATTGATTTGATTCCAACTTAAAAATTATAAATGTTTTTTTGAATGGGTCTTTTTTTATTAGAAACTTGATTCAAAGAACTTTAGAATAACAACTTATTTACTGAATTTGCATTTAAATTAAAAAAATTATATTTAAATTTTAATATAATAAGGAAAATAATAAGAAAATTAAATTCAAATTTGATATGAATTTGCTTACATCAAATTCAAATTTATGGATCAAATTTGAATTTGATGGCGAAGCATTTATTTCACAACCACAAAAACCTCCTATTTTTCAACGGTAAAATAGGGGAATATGAAATATAATCACTTTTTTTCCCTTCCATAATTGTAGTCATCCACAAAACAACTATGACCCCTCTACTACATATAAATAAAGATGAAAGTGAATAGTGCACTGCACCTCCCTCTTCTTGAACGCTTACTAGATCACTAAAGAACAAGAAGGAACAATGAAACTTGACGCTGGTTCGGTGAAGCATAAATCAATTTGCGTGGTGGCTGCCTTTCTCTTGAACCTAATGAATCCATGGTTGTTCCAACCAGTTTCTTTCTTCATATCCCTCCTCTCTATTCTTTCCGGTGAATATCACCAGAGAAGAAAACAGTTTCCTTTGGTTCAACTCCGATCACCCCCTTCGATTTCTCATGCTTGAATGATGAAGAAGAACTGCGATATTCAACAACGCGCTGATGATGAAGAGAAAAATTTGTCTTAAACTTTCACTATTCACCGAGAAAACTTGAGATCTCACTAATTTTAGTGAGATCACATCTTCCCACCTATAAAGAAAGATTGGTGGGCCTGGGAAGTTGAGTTCCAGGAAAGATTAGCCAAAGATTGGTCAATCAAAATAAGGAAACTTGCTCATCTTCTATTTCTTTCCCACATCTTCTACATGCCAAACAAGCTTCATTAGTACTACAAATAATACTTTTAACGTGTGTTTTTTAGGCCTTTTAACATCCAAAAATGGGGGGACACCTATCCCAGGGACGTAGTAAATTTAGGATACAACATCCCTAAAAAAATAGGACACCATAAAGAGACTTACGGTGTCCCAAATTTATTTGGGACAATGTAAGATTTTTTTTTTCCTTAAAAAAAAACCCCAAACGACGTTTGAAGATGGATCCAGAACTCATTAAGCAATACGAACAGTCAAGAGATTACAGATCTGAGCGAGACATCTTCAAATAAACAACTCTAAGAAATGAAATTACAGATCTAGGCGAGATGGATTCGAATCAAAACCATATATCAAAGTTGTTTAAATTTAAATTAGGACGCTTAGATATGAGCGAGATGGATTCGAACAAGCAACGCTTATGTGAACACTTTAGAAATTACAGATCTGAGCGAGATAGATTCGCATCAAACCAAATTATAGTTCTACAAACACTCATAGCAAAAATCACAAGCCAAATATTAGAGTGAAGATCTAAGACTTGAAACCGTCGTAAGAGAGAAGACCAGAGAAAATCAAAACCATCGATTGAACGCACAAACCGTCGGGGTGAAAGTAGTCCACTAATCGTGATTCGTCGATCGTGAGGGAGATCAAAGATTAGAGACTTGAAACCGTCATCAGAGCGAAAACGGTGCCGGAGAGAGTTGATATGTTTTCATATCTGAAGAAGGGGTTTCGTCGGATGGAGCAGCTGGGTCAGGCGGACCAAGGTGGAGCAAAGCTGGGTCAGGTGTTCGAACTTCATCGCCAACCACTCCTCCGATATCGCCAAGTGTGCAAAGAAGATGAGGAAGACGGAGTAAGGTGAAGGCACAATCATGTTTGCGAAGAAGAGGAATTTGAAACAAATGAAGTGATGAGAAAAAAAAAAGATGGATGAAAAAAATGAGTAGTGGAACACTTGTTTTAACCAACCCATTATTGAGGACACTTTAGGCGTCATATTTTTAAATTGTGATGCCTAAAGTATCCATATAGGCGTTCTAAATTTAAATTATGACGTCTCAAGTGTTCACATAGGCGTCTCAATTTTAATTTAGAACACCTAAAGTGAAGAAATAGTTTTCCCAAATATAATTGGGACGCCAAAAGTAGTGCTTATGGCGTCCTTTTCCTAAATTGGGACGTTAAAGGTGGCTTTTTGGCGTCCCTTTTTAAATTGAGACGTTAAAATCCTCCACAGAATTATAAAAATATTACCGCCTTTATTTTTTACTTCCCTTTTGTAAAATTAGACGTCTTTTTGAGAGGTGAAATCCATTTTATTTGTAGAAGTGAATACTCAAAGATTTGTAGTCAATGTATGGAGCCTCCACTTTTTGAGTGAAGGCACAATCATTTATAATTTTTTTAGCTAATCATCACACGCTGAATAGTACTCATCCGATATTATCTCTTGCCATCAAGCAATTATTATTTATGTTAAAATTGTATCTAACCAACTGTGGTCGCGTATTAAATAGTGCTCATTCCATATTTATTGGTGGAGGCAGTTATTTAAAAGAAAAAGAAAAAAAATTATACAAGTACAATGTTTCAATTTCATTTTTATTTTGAAATTATTGAAAGTACAATTTTTCAAAGTAGGCAATAATAAGGGCTAATTTCTGAATTTGCCCCTTATTAAATAACTATTTACCAAAATGTCCCTGTCAAAAACCTATTTCCAAAAATGCCCCTGTCGGAAACCTATTTCCCAAAATGCCCCTGTTTAGTCGACTAAACCATTTGGTTTAGTCGACTAAATCGCGTGCAATTTTTTTTTCCAGACCCCCGACATTTAGTCGACTAAAACTTAAGTTTTAGTCGACTAAACCCATTTAGTCGACTAAAAAACTCATTTAGTCGACTAAATCATTAAAAAAAAAGTTAAAACTTCAGAAGGCCATAACTTCTGGCTCGGGAGTCTGAATCAAGCGATTCTTGTTTGATTCCACCTAACTTTTGAGATCTATGCACTGATATAAAAATTATCTTCAGATTTAATGAAGAGAAAGGAGGAAAAACAAGTGATTCTTTATTGCGTAGGAAATACTAACAATTCATTAAATATAATCAAGTGATTCTTTAATATATATATATATATATATATATATATATATATATATATATATATATATATATATATATATATATAGTTTTCTTTTATTTGATGTTTTCTTTTTTATTAGATCATATAATATCTCCGGTACAATAAAGATAATATATGTGTGTGTGTGTGTGTATATATATATCTAATATTATTATCTAATAATAATTAATTGATATTATTTTAGATTTTAATATCTTTATTTTTCTACCATGTATTTGGTAAACTTTGAATTTCAACGTAACAATTAATACTGGATTTTCAAAATAAAATATATTCAAAATTGAGATTTTCTCTCTATTAATAATATGGATTTTAAAAGAAAAGAGAAATAGGAAAAATATCGACACTAAATTTGTGGGGCTTGATTTTAGGGGTATAATAGTGTTTGGAAGTTATGCATGAGATCATATGTTGTGATAGCACGGTAGTCAATCTAGCTAAAATCTAGGATCATAGCTAATACCTAGGATCACTAATATCACTAACCAATGATAAAACAAATTAAAATGACTCCACTACTTCCTAAAAATAGCTAACCATATGTTTACAATAATATAATAAAAATCAGCACACTCAACACAATAAACAATTAAAAATAAATAACTTAATTCTTCTTATTGTGGAATCAAGCAACGTATGAAATCGAATGACATGAACCACGAGAGAAAAAGTCGATTATTAACTTCAACAATACTAACAATTCATTAAATATATATCATGGGTTTTTTTCCCAATTTGCTATATTTAATGAATTGTTAGTATTGTTAGCATTTTAAAATCCATATTATTAATAGAGAGAAAATCTCAATTTTGAATATATTGTATTTTGAAAATCCAGTATTAATTGTTACGTTGAAATTCAAAGTTTACCAAATACATGGTAGAAAAATAAAGATATTAAAATCTAAAATAAGATCAATTAATTATTATTAGATAATAATATTAGAAATATATATATATATATATATATTTCTAATATTATTATCTAATATATATTAATTAATATATATTTCTGCGCAATAAAGAATCACTTGTTTCTTCTCCTTTCTCTTCATTTCAGTGCATAGATCTCAAAAAGTTAGGTGGAATCAAAAAAAGAATCGCTTGATTCAGACTCCCGAGCCAGAAGTTATGGCCTTCTGAAGTTTTAACTTTTTTTTAATGATTTAGTGGACTAAATGGGTTTTTTAGTCGACTAAAACTTAAGTTTTAGTCGACTAAATGTCGGGGTCTGGAAAAAAAAAATTGCACGCGATTTAGTCGACTAAACCAAATGGTTTAGTCGACTAAACAGGGGCATTTTGGGAAATAGGTTTCTGACAGGGGCATTTTGGGAAATAGGTTTCTGACAGTGGCATTTTGGTAAATAGTTATTTAATAAGGGGCAAATTTAGAAATTAGCCCAATAATAAGTATAATTAATATGAGTGCACATCATCTCATTTGGATCCAATTTTAATTGTATCTCATTTGGATCCAATTTTAATTGTATTCGTACTTTTGAATTTTATATTGTAGTCACTAAGAGTTTTTTTAAATTTTATAGTGTAGTCACCAAGAAGTAGCCCCTTCCTCTCCCTCATTCCCATTAATGGGATTTGAATTTAGAGTTGGGAAAACAGACCGAACATGTTTAAGTCTTTTTAAATTTAGGGCAAAGCTTCCAAAAAACCAATGTTAAGGCAATATGGCTTTTAGACGTGACCCTTTCAAGTCTAAGCTATCAAGGACTGACACAACAGGGCCGAGAGTTAGCTCTTTTAAACCTGCATAATATTATTTTCTTTTAAAAGGAAGTACTGCCCTATAAAGCCGAGACTACCCCTTTTCCCACACCTCTATATAGATTCCCTTCATTAACCGATGCACATGTAATCATGCATAGAGGAGTTAAGCAAATCTTCCCTCCTCATCAAAAGGGGCAAATTGCACTTCTAAACCCATTTTTTTTATTGATTTGTTATAGATACTTCACATGGTCTTGTGTTGTGCATATTCATCTAGAGTGAATCCATATGTTTTTGTCCCACTGAGATGATGATGTCAACCTACGTATTAAAGTTTTGTTCATTAAATTAATTAGATTAATGTAACGCTGTATAATGGAATGCCATGTAGGAATCAATTGTCAGCTAGTAAGTTAACTTGAGTAATCAACAATATGATTTATTTCTTAAAGTGGGGTTTTGAGTTTGAATTCTATGTAAGATATAATATATATTTAAGTTATTACCAAAAGGACAGGAGGGTATGATTTATTTCCCAAAAAGTACTCATATCACTTTTTTATTTAATTATCATGTTAGACTAAAATATTCAATATAATATACTCCTTTAGTTCTTAATATAATACATATTTGTCTAACTTGAATAGATTAAGGAAGTTAGTTAAGTTTGTTAATATGTTATGTATTTTTAAAAATACCCTAGTCATATTCTTTCATTCCTTCTTCTCTTTGGTTATTGTTGAGAGAGCACTAATACGGGTAAATTTGGAAAAGATTAACAAATATGATAACTATGTCTTATATTTAGGATTAAAATCAACTCCCTAAATATATCTTATATGAATGATGGGAGGAGTATATATCTTCCCGGGAAGGTACTAATTCCCCTTTCTAAATTAATAAAAGCAATTTCTTTATTGGCCAAAGAAATGTTAATAAGCTTATGATCTTTTGTAGGGAATCACAACACATCAAGAACAGTCATTATCGTTGCTGCGTCCATTGGAGCTTTTATCGCAATTCTTATTTTGGTCTGCATCTATTTTGTGGTCCGGAAATCGAAGAGAACCATTGAAAGTAAGTCAAAATAATGTTTTAATATATACTAAACCATGTTTTTTGAACATTGTTAATTTTATCATCATGATAATAGATGCAAAAGTTATAGTACATATTGCGAATCAATCAATATTTATATTTTAAAAAAAATTATAATCAGTCGTACAAAACATAAGTTATTGCAAGATATTCGACCGATACTTAGATCAAATTAGATATTTTTAAAAAAAATTGGTATGGTTTAAATTTTTAGTTTTAAAACGTTTTAGACAACTTGTAATTTTAACTGTTTTGTAGAAAAATCTCTAACATAGTTTTCAATTTTATATATTGTTTTGAAATTTTTATTTCACTACTAAAAAATGTAAAATTTGCTGCGGAATTTGTGAGGGAACATTTTTCCCTCAAATATTTGAATATTTGCGAGGGAACCAAAAATCCCTCGTAAATCCAACAATTTTGCGAGGGAATTTGTGAGGGAACCTATTTTCCCTCGCAAAATGACTTGATTTTGTGAGAGAATTTTTCCGCCGCAAAAAACAAATTTTTTAGTAGTGTTTGAACGCCAATTAAAGATGACAATTTGGGAATTGAAAGTGATAATGATCCGTGATGAATGACTCAACTCATACCTGTGGAGTGAAACAAAAAATTCAATGATTATCCGCAGCAAGCTTGGTTTAATTATTCCCTTCGTTGTTTTATCCTCCCTCCTCTTGTCTCTCTCTCTCTCTCTTCCTTTTTTTAAGTTTATAAGAGCGTGATAATTCAATTAAGTAGTTTAAGAAATTAGTTAAAAATTAGCTATAAGTGATAAATATGTCAAAAAATGAACATTTTTCTAAGTATGCATTATTTATAAAGAGCAAATAAGAAAAAGAAATATAGTAAAAATGAGAGAAAGTATAAAAGATAATATATTATGGAAAGAAGATGTGGAGAGAGAATAAAGTTAATTAGGAGGAAAATGATAAAAACGCATTCAATACAAAAACAACCTTAAGTGAGTTATTATAAAAAAAAGATTAAAGCAATTCAACTTTTAGGTAAGAACCGCACATAGTCTGAGAGACACTTTTTTGATATATTATGTTCCTATTTATAAGAAACACTTAAAGGTTGTCTCGAATTTTTATTGCAAACTTTCTATTGTGCCCCTCATTTAATTACTCATATTAATGCCATTGCATTTATGCTCACTCACACTTTCTCCCCACCACACATTCTCTATCCTTTCTCTACTCCCTTTTCTTGTTCTCTCTCCTCATAAATAAAGGTACTTTAGGAAAAATTATTAATTTTATATATTTGTTGTCTCTAATTAATTTTGACAAACTTTTTTATCGATCCGGTTGGGGTAATTGTCTGTTATAAAAAGAAACTAAGGGTTATATATGTTAGTGAATTTGTTCGGCAAAATAAACAATTGATTTTTGTTAAAAAAAATCAAACAATTTCCCAACAAAACAAACCAAGCCTAGAGAATTTGCAGATGTGCTTCATCTCATTAAGAATAATCTTTTGTTTTGACTTTTTTCTTAATTGATCAACCCGAAGCAAAGGATGATGATGAAATCACACCAATCGAGTCACTGCAATTTAATTTTAACACCATAAGACTCACCACAGATAACTTCTCTGTTGCAAATAAGCTAGGACAAGGAGGGTTTGGATCAGTATACAAGGTAAATAACATTATTGTTATGTTGACAACACTTTAAATGTTTGTATATACCACTATGGTCTTTATTTTAAGTCCATTTCACGTAATTCTCATCTACTAAGGAATGATACTTAAGTCAAGTCATTAAATATGCCTTAAATTGAGAAAAATTGCAAGTTTAGCCTTATTAAAAATTTTCTCTCTCCCTATATTTATAAATCATTATTTCACCTTTCACTTTTCTGAACAAGAATTAAATAAAGATAATGTTGGAAAACAGTCATTAATAACCTATGAGTGAACTAATATTTAGGACAAATTTTTTTCTTCCTGCAAATGGACTCAAATAATAAGGACTAGAGTGGTATGTAGTCTGTTATTGATTAAATAATTACATGCTTGAACTCTAATAAATGCAGGGTAAGCTTCCAAATGGTCAGGACATTGCTGTCAAAAGGTTGTCCATGGATTCTCGGCAAGGAGATTCAGAATTTAAAAATGAAGTGCTCTTGGTAGCTAAGCTCCAACATCGCAATTTAGTGAGATTACTTGGCTTCTCCTTGGAAAAACAAGAAAGATTGTTGGTCTACGAGTTTCTTCCTAACGGAAGTCTTGATTCCTTATTGTTTGGTAAGTTATTTGGAGTTTTTCTTCATTTGGATGACTCCTCTATTCTTTCATTTATATTAGATGAAAATCATAATGCCTATTCTAGACACATTCCCAATGGATCATGTCGTGGCTTAAATAGATACAAAAATAATGTAGACTCAAGTCAACGTGTTCATTTGAACTGGGTAGTACGCTACAAAATCATAGGAGGCATTGCTCGTGGCCTTCTTTACCTACACGAAGATTCAAGATTGCGTATTATTCATCGAGATCTCAAAGCAAGTAATATTCTTTTAGATGAAGAGTTAAATCCCAAAATATCAGACTTTGGCTTGGCAAGACTATTTGTTGTAGACCAAACTCAAAGCAATACAAGCAGAATTGTTGGAACTTAGTAAGTATTGCTAGACTTATTATCAAATGATAATCACGTCATTGCTTAGTTATAGTTAACACATCTAATTAAGCTTATTTTCTTGACATTTAGTGGATATATGGCACCAGAATATGCAATGCATGGACAACTCTCTGTCAAATCAGATGTTTTCAGTTTTGGCATATTGGTTCTAGAGATCTTAAGTGGAAAAAAGAACAATAGTGTAAATGCCCATGATCTATTAAGCTTTGTAAGTCATTATTGCCTCTTTTCACACAGATGCATACATGTATTTTTCATATTTCAAAAATATATATAATTATAATAGGGTTAAAATCTAATTTTGCTCTTGTAGTTTTCACTTATGAGTTGAGTTGTGAATAGCTTGAAGTTTTTCTTGGATCAATTACACCCCGGAAGTGTTAAAAAATGACTAATGTCACTCTTTTCATTAAGAATTGCAACGATTACCATTAATCTTTTAATGTTAACATTATTTTCTTAAAAATCTTGGAGGTTACGAGTTTAAATTCAAGAAATAGCCTCTCCACCTGTGGGAATAAAGCTGCATACATCTATCCATTATTTACTACTCCCCAGACTCCATTTGGTTGGAGCTTTGTGCACTAGGCCGCTCTTATTTTTATTTATTAGTTTTTTAAATAGTTAGGGTGAATTTGCTCCATCTTTAACACTTAAGGGGTGAAATTTATCCATAAAAACATCTTGATACCCACAGCTCATATGGGAAAACATTCCGGGAAAACTTGAATCTTAACCCATTATAATATTGCACTATCATGACTAGATAACATGCAGAAGTAGCTTGGCATTAATGTTGTTTATCATTGATGAGGAACTTGCTGCAGGCATGGAAAAATTGGAGCGAAGGGACGACCTTCAATTTAGTAGATCCAATTGTAAACAGTGGTTCAAGAAATGAAATAATAAGATGCATCCACATTGGGTTATTATGTGTTCAAGAAAATGTGGCTGACAGGCCAACCATGGCTCAAGTTGTACTTATGCTCAATAGCTACTCTTCTTCTCTCCCTTTACCTTCGAAGCCCCTGCTTTTCATGAATACCAATGATTCATCTGAGATACAGATGAGAGAGCACAGCTCAGAGGCAATAACAAGATCAAGTGAACGGGCAAGTAACTCTATTCAAGAATCAGTAAATGAGGACTCAATTACTGAACCATATCCGCGTTAGCTTTTTGACAACAAATAAGAAAGTTAGGAGCTTTGCCAAGTAAGAAGATTATATATGGACTCAATTGCTTCAGTTCAAAAGTTCAATTATTTGTATGAAAACTACTTAATGTCAACTCATTTGCTCAATTGTGATTTTTATCCTTGTCTAAGGCCTCTAAATAGTTGATTTAACGAGTTTTAGTTTTTATCTCTATATGAATGCCATTTAACACATATCAAGTTGTTATGAAATTATAGAGACTACCGTTTTGAACGGGAGAAATTAATGGGACAAAGAAACTACAATTTGGAACTATAGGCACTAACACTAAGCTTTAATCCAACTTGAAGGGCCAAAAATATATTGATTTATATTTTGCCAATAGTAACATTTTGGAAATGCTATATATTTCATTATTAGTTTTTATTTAGTAGCAATTTACAAATGCTACAAGACGTTAGGGTGTGTGGATTAGCTTTTAGAGAAAAAGTGGAAAAATCAGAAAATAAATTACTGAGAATAGCTTCTGAAAATGTAGAAAAAAAATAGCTCATGGGAAAACCATGTTTTTCAACCCCTAACCCATGGTTTTTTGTCCAAACCATAGTTCTGCATAATCTGAGAATGTTTGCAATACTACAAAAAGTAAATTTAACAACACTAATTAACATCCGTTTTTAGAAAACAAAAGTTAAAAAAAGACGGTGACATTTTTAAAATTTTGGCTTAAGTTTCAACGACTGTTTCTAGATAAACAGTCGTTGAAAGTTTAACTTTCAACAACTATTTTTGAAAATTGTCGTTAAAAGTTAGTTTCAACAACTATTATAAAAAACAGTCGTTGAAAATTAAGCTAGAATTACAAAAATATGAATATTTATAAGTTTCAATGATTTTTTTTTTTTCTAAAATAATTGTTGAAACAAAATTTTCAATGACTGTTTTAAAAAACATTCGTTGAAAGTTAAGCAAAAAGAAAAGAATATTTGTGAGTTTCAACGAATGTTTTTCTAAAACAATCGTAGAAATAAAACTTTCAATAATTGTTTTAAACAGTTATTGAAAGTTAAGCCAAAAATAAATAAAATAAGTTACAACGACTATTTTTCCAAAAATAATCATTGAAATTACTTTCAACAATTATTCTTAAAAAAAACTGTCATTGTAATTCAATATTTATTTATTTATTTCAGCTTATGCATTTTTTTTTTCAAAAATAATCATTGAAAATAAAAGATATTCAAATTTTTCTATCTCGTACTCTCATGCCTCGCCCTCCTCTCTTCATCTCTGAACTACCTCTGAGGCCTAGTCAGAGCAAATCACTTCTCCCAGACGGGAACTTATTTATTAAAGACCTCATTCCCATGCCTGTGGCAAAGTTCTCACCAATCCTAGGTTGTTTGCACGCCAAAGCTCTCTTGTTGTCATCATCGTCTATGGTAGCCATTTGTCCAGTGGTTGCTGTTTGTTCAGAACTTTATTTTGTAAAATCTGGTTTTTTTTTTCTTTTCTTTTTTGCTATTACTGATTCTTCGGGATATTATTGGGTGTTCTGGCTATCTGAAACTTATTTCTGGTTATTGAAATATGAGTTGTGTCTGGCTAGCTTGAATTTTCTGGGTTACCTCTTGTTTGTAGAAATTTGAATCTGCTGGGGATTTTTTTGTGTGTTAAGCATTAGGGAATTTGGTCATTACTTGTTGCCAAGTCTCAATTTGATGGTCTTCATTCTTAGTTGATGGACCTTGAGTCAAACACTCGCCATTTTTTCATACGCAGGACATAGTTGGCTATTTCACAGGCCATGCTGAGTACCCGACACTCAATGTTTTCTGTCGAATGTATTTTCTTCTCTCATTTCCAATTTAAACAGAATCTGCTCAACTGATAGAAAGTTACGGCTTGAAACTTGAAAGTCTTCTTGACTTTATCAAGTTGCATATCGTGCTGGTATTGTTTCTTCTCTTTACACTGTTTACTAACTAATGCACTGGATATAATTGAAATAAAATCAATTTATATTTCACACCAGTTTTACATGCCATCAATTAGAGTTGAATATAGACTTTCTGAAGACCTATTAATTCTCAAATTTGTTATAATGCCTAACTGGTAACTTCTCAAAGTCAATGTGGTCTTGTATGTTCTCACGGTCTGTACTTGCAGATGAAGTTATGGGATGTACCAAAAAAGAAATGTATAGGACTATAGGAGTCTTGATGGGACACAGGGAAGTGTAAAATCTATGTGTTCACATCCAACTAATGCTGGTAATATATGATATCATTATGTTATCCATTTAGCTGTTTTTCTACAACTGGATCTTCAATCGTTGTGAGAAAATATATATCGCAATTGGTGTTTCTTCTTTTGTAAATTTATAGATATTATTGTCTCTGGTTCAAGAGAAGGATCCTTTCATCTTTGGAATTTTAGATGTAGCTCAACACCCAAAAGCAGGTGCGGGGAACCCTGCATATGGTTAGTTTTGATTTGATATTTTTAATATCCTGGAGTCGTCTTTGATAATATCTGAAAATTTATTTTGGTTGTAATTTCTGTTTCTTTTTCTTAAAAATTCTATCTTCTTGTGGTCGCGGCACTAGTTCAATGGCTGAAGTCAAAGGAGCACATCTTTCATCCCAAGCAAAACGAGTCAGAAGGGGCAAAGGGTTTTGCAGCTGATAGTGTAAAATTCTATACATTTTTCAATATGAACTTTTCCAACAAGTCATATTTCCAGGCTGCTTTTATGAGCATTACATTAGTTGAAATCATCCATTGAAGTTTGTGATATTGCTTACTGTCACCAGGGTACTTGAAAAAAGCTTATTTTCTGGCAAATTTCTATCATTGCTGTTGTAAAGCTATAAATAAGGGGCAAATCCGTACTAGGGCCCTTTTAAACTAAGATATCCCACTGCAGGCCCTAAGACTCTGACATTCCCAGAAGAGGCCCTAGGGCCCTTTTTGACATTTGAATATTAAATGAAATGACCAAAACCCCTAACTAAAAGCGATTCCGATTTCAAAGTCTCTCTCTCTCTCTCTCTCTCTCTCTCTCTCTCTCTCTCTCTCTCTCTCTCGCCTCACCTCTGGTCACTGGAGGAGGTGAGTGGATTTTGTATAGAATCTGTTCTTCCTTTTTGTCTCCATATTTTAACCCTTTCTTGGGTGTGAATATAGGGATTTTCTTCATGGAGCATAAGGGATTTGATTTTCCTATTCTCATTGCAATGAATTAAAGGGGAAAGGGGATTGGGAATGAACGAACTGAATGAATGATAGGCCAAACAGATTATAAAGGAAAATGAAAACCAATGGAGACCACCAGAGGAAGATAACGACTTTAAATCCCGAAAAAGAACTCTCACCAGGACTCCGTCGTCATCATCCTCCTTCACGTCATTTTCGTTTGGTGGTCAGGAACCAAGAGGAAGAAAGAGCAAGACAAAAGCAAACCCAGGTTATTCCTGATTGGATAAACTCTGTTCTATTTTTTATGGGCGTTTCGGCTGATTCTTCCGGGGGAGGGAGTCATGGAGGATGGGGTTCTTGGATTTCAATGCGGTTCTTTTTTTTTCTGATGTTGATATTAAAGGGGCTGACGATGTTGTCAGTCGGGGATGATGATGTTGTTAGTTTGGGTGATCATGTTGTCGGTCGGGATGATCATGTTGTTAGTGGGGCTAATCATGTTTTAGTGGGGTTGATCATGTTGTCGGTGGGGGCGATCATGTTGTCGATCGGGCGATCATGTTGTTAGTTTGGTGATGATGTTGTTAGTGGGGTGATCATGTTGTTAAAGGGGTGATGATGTTGTCAATGGGGCGATCATGTTTTTAAAGGGGTTGTTAGCTGATGATGTTGTTAGTGGGGGTTGATCATGTTGTCAGTTTTTTCTGATATGGTTGTTAATTGAGGTTGATATAGTTGTGCATTTTTTTCTGATATGGTTGTTTTTTTTTTGTCTGATGTTTATGTTAAAGGGGTCTGATTTGGTTGTGAAAGAGGGCTGATGATGTTGTCAGTCGGGGCTGATGATGTTGTTAGTTTGGGCTGATGATGTTGTTAGTGGGGGCTGATGATGTTGTCAATGGGGCCGATCATGTTTTTAAAGGGGCCTGATATTGTTGTTAGTGGGGTCGATGATGTTGTTAGGGGGCTGATCATGTTGTCAGTTTTTTCTGATATGGTTGTTAATTGGGGTTGATATAGTTGTGCATTTTTTTTCTGATATGGTTCTTTTTGTTCTGATGTTGATATTAAAGGGGGCTGATCATGTTGTTAATGAGGGCTGATGATGTTGTCAGTGAGGGATGATGATGTTGTGAGTGATCATGTTGTTAGTGAGGGTGATCATGATGATCATGTTGTCGGTGGGGGCGATCATGTTGTCGGTGGGGCTGATCATGTTGTCAGTTTTTTCTGATATGGTTGTTAATTGAGGTTGATATAGTTGTGCATTTTTTTTTTCTGATATTGTTCTTTTTGTTCTGATGTTGATATTAAAGGGGGCTGATGACGTTGTTAATGAGGGCTGATGATGTTGTTAGTGAGGGATGATGATGTTGTTAGTGAGGGCTGATCATGTTGTTAGTGAGGGCGATCATGTTGTCAATGGGGGCGATCATGTTGTCGGTGGGGGCGATCATGTTGTCGGTGGGGCGATGATGACAACATATACATTATTCAAAGTACAAAATACCAATACACAATACTTCATTCAAATTTACACAATATTTTTGTCATTACATCGAAACAATGGCCATACAAATTAGACCTATGCAAACTAAAGAAGAAACTTATATTCCACATATAGTTACAACTAATACACTTACATTCCACATATGGTTACAACTAATACACTTACATTGAACATTACAAATGGCATTCAACACCATTTAGGACAAAATGTAAACAACAATCAACGACCAAGTCAAAACCAATCCACAAATTGTAAGTCTCAATCTACCATCAAGCTTCCTCAATCGCCATCAAGCTTGTCCATAACCAAATACATGTCCGAAAGTTTTGCTTCAACATTTCTATCTACTTGGTTATCAACTCCTCTCCCTTGCATTACATTGTCATCAAACAATCTATCAACATGGCCAAGAAGCTCATTTATGACCTCAGTCGACCTCTCACCCATTTGACCATCATGCCATTGGAAGAACCCACAACCATTGCCCTACACATTAACCTACATCACCATCACCATTAACAAAATACAATGAATTAACTTCCAACAATTAAATAAACACTAACATGCCGATAGTTTCGACAACCAAAGAATCTTCTCCCTGGGTTTTGTTCTGTCCATGAAGTGCACAAAGGAGCCACGATTCCACAAAGATGATCTTCCTTGGTCCTTCGTATTGCAAATCTCGCGATTCTCGTCTCAAGCGCGCCACCCTCCGCCTGCTCCCACTAATCGAACTTGCTGTCGAATCACTCATGTCTTCTCTACTCTACCTCTGGTTCCACAGTTCCCAAATGCAGAGATGAAGTTCCAAAATGCAGCAGAAAAAGTTTGAGTAAAATGAAAAAAATTGCCAATTTAATGTTTTCAAGTAATGCACAATTAAGGAGCATTAACAACAAAGAAAGTACAATTCTAAAATTCAGCAAAGAAGTGACCAACAACTTCGAATTTGACTTTCCAAACTTTTGTGCAAAAAGAAATAATAATAAAAAAGAAGCAAAAATAATTATTGAGATCAAATGCCGAAAATGTTCGAGCAAAGAACTCAAAGATAAGTGGAGGAACTAAAACCAATATACAAATCCTATAGAAGGAAGTAACAAAAGGACCAAGCACAAATATGTGGTGCGAACTTCCGGAAAATAAAAATCAGTTGTTAAATCATGAATGACAAAGAACAACAATTATCATTACACAAAATACATAAATGAGACACCTTAAATGTACTAACAGAAATGAAATTAGGAGTAAAAAGTTGTACACATTTCGTTGCTCAGAAAAGGAAAAAAAGAAGAAGAAAGAATAGAAAACTGAAAAATTTAGATGTATCTAAGGACTATTGAGAATATTAGTAAAAGCCCACTGCTACCCCATATAAACAAGTCAAATGAGACAGCTGGTTTTCATACCAAAAGTACTACCTTAAAAATAATTGGAAACTTGGATTTAAACTGTGTAACATAAGAGAAGGATAATGCCCACACAATAAAGATCTAACTATGATTAAGAAAACTGTTACCTTTTTTGTTTACTTTGATGAAAACCAATTTATCGAATTTGATGGCTGCAGTTGCGAACTACCTGCATGACTACTGATTACTAAACTTGGAGAAAAAGCATTTGAGCACAAGAACTACAAGCAAAAAAGAGGTCTAGCGAATTTCAAATATAATGTCGCTTTTAATATATATATATATATATATATATATATATATATATATATATATATATATATATATATATATATATATATATATATTTCCATGTACCCGTAAGATGTACAAGACAGCTTGAAATCTCCCGCAAGAATTGTCACAACAATCTAGCAACTTCCACCTGCGAGGGGTTTAAGGTTTTAGAGGAATAGTTTGGCAAGAAGGGAACAAATGAATATGAATTACAACCCACACCTCTTTCAGATGCATGCAATCCCTCAAAATCAATACCTCAACCAAAGTCCCTCCATTGCTACTTCCAAGGTTTCTGAAAGATATTAAGAAATGATCATAACACATTAATATAATATCAGGAGGTCTTAAGAGAATTTGTCCATTTACAATAACCGACCTTAAAAAGTTTCCAATGATTGAATAGGATGTAGAAAAATCAACATATTTCAGTTTAAAACCCCCGCACATGTACAAGCAACCAAATTCAGAATCAGCAACACAGTCACTGTAATAGCAGAGAACAAACTTTAAGATTCTGGCATGAAGAAGAATATAAAATACTAGAGTCTAGTTTTCATTTTTTTCATGGGTGAGGGAAGGGGGCTGAATTAGGAGATTGTCTAGTTTTAGATGCTGGTTTCGATCACATATCAATAGGAAAAGAAGGAAAGTCTGCACACACATTTTTCTACTCAAGCATATACATGTCTACAAAATTCTACCACGTCCAAGTTATTATTATCTAGACAAATGAAGTTTGGATGCAAACTATCGTGAACTCGGTATCATTATACAAATGTAAAACAAATTATCGAAGTCTATCAAAACGAAAATGTACACCAACACCATTGGTAGAGGTTCAAGCAACGCATGAGAAAACCACGGTCAAGTGCATATAAGTATAACAAGCTTGACTTAAAGATTCATTCCTACTCCTTCTCACGTGGCGATGTCTTGGACAATTAATAAGAAAGTGTATATAGAGGTGGGGAAACATATACGGTTTACTAAATAAACTTCCTAAAAGACACTCCGTCCATTTCTATTTATAGTTACGCGTGTGATTTGTTTCTATTTATAAGAAAAATTACAAAATTTGAAGAGCATTCAATATTTTTCCCTAACATGTCCCTATTGAATGTATGAAATGACTTGTAATTTCTTTCAAACTTCCAGAGAAACAAATTTAGGGCAAGAGTTTCGAACTCCCGGTTGCGTAATCGAAGCGAGAATTGAAAGGCAAGAAAACGATTCATACGCGACGCAAAGAAAGAGAATTGAAACTCACGGTGAAACGAGGAAAACCGAATAGGAAAAGGAACAAAACTTACCTCAACCCCAAAACTCCCGTTCACCGTCGACGGGCTTAGAAGTCACCGGAGAGGAGGAGAAGTGCCCGGAAGAGAAGAAAACGACGACGAGGTCCGAGGTAGACACGGACACGAGAGAGACGAGAGAACCGATCGGTGATTTTTCCCTTCCTCTCTTGCGAGCCGGTGAGCGATCGGTGATTTTCCCTTCGGTAGACGCAGAGACGAGAGAGGAGGAGAAGCGCCGCAAATATGAGTAAATTAAAGGGGCAACATGGTCATTTCTGTTTGAACTTAAACCCCATCGTGGCCCTAGGGCTTTTTCTGTCGAAATGTCGATTCTTAGGGCCTGCCCAAAAAGGTGGGATATCCGAGTTTAAAAGGGCCCTAGTACGGATTTTCCAGCATTTTTCGTCCAATAAAAGGAGGAAAACATTTTGATGAAAAATTAGTAGAGTTTTAATATAAGTCTAAATTGCCTTTAAAAGATGGACATTAGATGGGACTTAATTAATTAAGAAGGAAAGTTAGAAGAGCACATTAATGAAAAAAGCACAAGGAATATATATATATATATATATATATATATATATATATATATATATATATATAAATAAATAAATTACTTGCTGCTCCTCCAAAACCGCAGAGAGAAAGAATTGAAATGATGGATTGGAAATAATAATAATAATAATAATAATAATAAGTACTACTTCCAATGTGTCAAGACGTGAGGAGCAAAAAGGGGGTAGTAAAAATAATACCTATTACTTCCTACTCCCCTTATTTCCGCCCGTGGGGAGGAAAAGAGAAGTGAATGATGACCTAGGGCTTAGACTAGGTTCAGCACATCTGCAGTTTAAGGAGATGATGGATGGGATTAAGTAAATTACTGAGAGGTGAAGTAGTGAGCACGAGGGGACAAGGCAACAAGGGACTCAAAACATTTCTCCAATAGTTTTCCTTATTGCCGGATGTGAGAGGCAAATCAAATGGAAAAAGAAGAAAGATAAGTTTTTCTTTCCTTCAAGTCTCTCAAAATGTGTCAGACGTGAGAAAGAGTGAATGGAGTAAAGAACATTTTTTTTCTTCCAAATTTCTTCAAGAACTGGACGAGAGAGGGAAAGAAGGATTTGATGGATGTGACCAAATACATTAATGGAAGGAGCAGCTGGTTTGAGCGAAAAAAAAAGGAGCAGCTGGACATGTTTGTACGAGCAAACAATCACACCAAATCTTTCCATAATTTCCAACGTTCCAGATGAGTAAGAGAGGCCAAAGCAAATGGGAATATATATATATATAGATAGATATGATATAATGATCTTTCTCCTATATTATCCAAGGTGTGGTACGTGAGAGAAAGTTAAAATGAAGTAAGAATTTTTCCAACTCTTTAAAACCGGCGGCGAAGAGAGATGGTCAATGGAAATGAGAAAATAAATATAAATATATTTCTCCAATGTTCCTTGAACTGCCGGACGTGAGAGATCATGAGAAACATTAAAGAAATCTATGGAAATATCTAGATTAATGAAGAGGCATCCAGAGAATCAGTTTTTGTTGGAGCTTTTATTTAAATGACCAACTCTTTCTCTTCGAGGTAGCTGGACGTACTGAGAAGAAGAGAAGAGGAAAACTACAAAAGGTGCAAGGGATAGCTCCAACAAGTATTCTAGAAGAAGGTGAGATATCTAGGTATTTATTCCACCTTCTTCTATTTCCTTTCATGTAGGTCAATACTTATTTAAAGAAAACTTTCCCTAGGTTCATAAAGGTGAAGGTTGAAAGAAGGAAGAGGAAACAGGGTTTGTAACATCCCAATTTTTGAAGCAATTTTTTTTTTTTAAAAATATCAGAGTAGAACATTTGAGCAAACAAAGTATGGAGTAATTGATACAACATTAACTGTGGCGTAGTTGCCTGTTTATAAAGAATGATACATTAATTTGTACAAATCTTGAATATCCTTGGTCGGGTCTTTACGCGGTCTTCACGCGTGCTGTTTACTCTGCTTACTCTTATCCTCCGTCATTGGTTCCCCGAACCCTGATGCTATAGTAAGAGCTGAGGTCCAATACCCATCGGACCTCAGGTAACGGTTAACTTCATGCTTATATAAACAATATATGCATAACAAATATTTCTAATAATACAGCAATACATAACCACATATGTAAACCAATAACCACACATTGTCAACGCATATGCATGTCATTCAGTGTCTGCACTATCCAGTGCCACGATATACGGTCGTGTCCTCAGCGCTAGGAAAACTCTAACGGCATTATCATGACTATAACCCGTAAAAAGCTGTATGTAGTGATCTAAGTCTCATACCTTAGTCAATGTGCATGTCCAGGATAGAGTCTCGTTCATGGCTCTATGAAACTATCCACAACATATATAAGTATACTATAAACATCAGAGTCAGTGTTACAGTACGCGTCCGTACCTTCGTTGATGAACACGGTACGTCTGAACACGGTACGTCTGTCGGTCGGATCGCAGTCACAGTTATCCTATAAGGATAATATCGTATTTATTAATAAACAATATCTAACATATATTTTAGTCACAAATGACTATTTTACCCCTGACCTTGCTAACCGACTAAATTTCGCCAGAGCTTCGCTACTTTGACCATAATCTTCCAAAATTTTGCCATATCTCTTTATCCATCTATTTTTCGAAATAAATACCATATTAAATCATAAAACATGATATCAACAATATATTGAAAGATTAAAGATCGAAACAACATAAGCTATGAACTTAACCTAGAACTTCAAGAACTACCGAACTAAAAACTAGAACTTAAAACTAAGGACCGAAGAACTTACCAAGAACCTTGCTACTCATTCTCCAGAGCTCTCCCTTCTCTCTACCTTCTCTCTAGATTTCGAATTGGCTAAGCAATTTGGTGTGAAAAATCAAATGAAGGTTGGTGCCTATTTATATTTACATGGCATATCTAGCTTGTCCTAAGATCAAAGTGGGGTATTTCTTTCAGCATCCTGCATGGATAACAGGTATTTCTTTGACAATATTTCCCCATCTTTGATTATTAAAAATATAATTAAATGAACATGCAAAAAAATAAAAATATACTTTTTCTGGCGTTCTTTTTGAATATACTTGTATAACGTGCTTTAGAAAGTGATCCCCCTTGAATTTGAAGTTTAGTCGACGGTATTTAATTTTTCCAACGGGATAAATTAATTATTCGGAAAATAATATGGAATTATTTGGAATGTGGTTAATAAATTTGGTTATAGATGATTTGAGATAAGTAATGTCAAAGAAGGCAAAAATATATTTTTCCTTCCTTATTCTTATATTTTTCGTCAAATAAAAAGAGGAGAACATTTTGATGAAAAATTAGTGAAATTTTAATATAAGTCTAAATTGCCTTTAAAAGGTGGACATTAGATGAGACTTAATTAATTAAGAAGGAAAGTTAGAAGAGAACATTTTTTTTCCTATCTCCTGATGAATGGAAAAAGCACAAGGATATATATATATATATATATATATATATATATATATATATATATATATATATATATATATATATATATATATATATATATATATATATGAAAAAAATAAATAAATTACTTGCTGCTCCTCCAAAACCGCAGAGAGAAAGAGTTGAAATGATGGATTGCAAAAATAATAATAATAAGTACTACTTCCAATATGTCAAGACATGAGGAGCAAAAAGGGGTAATAAAAATAAGGGTTAAGGTGCAAAAATAGGCATGTACTTTTTTCAAAAGAGTGTCCAGTAGCAAATATTTTTTTTAGGTGCAAAAGTAGACACGTGGTTACAAAAGTGGAGCAAAATTAGCATTGACCGTTAGTTGACCGTTATCTGACGCTGACGTGGCAGTGGTATCTGACTTCTCCATTTAAATTAAGCCACCTGTCTCTTCTCTCTCTTCCCTTCTTTCTTCTTCCCACACGTGTAACCCTTCCTTGAAAATAAAAAACAAATAGAAATTCCAGACTCTCGCCAATCTGAATCCCAATCTGTCTCTCGCCAATCTGAATCCTGACTCTCGCGAAGCACGCCGAAAGTGGTGGAAAGGGGAAACAGATGTTGAGAGTGAGAATCGACCGTGGTCTGTGATGATAGCCGAACGGCGCTGCGATTAACGTGAAGCGATGGTGACAGTGGTGGAAGGCGATGGTGAAGAGAAGGAGACGCCAGTGGTGACGATGGAAAGTCGTCGACAGGTGGTGGTGAGCAGAGCCCGCCCTCCTCTCCGATTCTCTCTCTCACCCTAGTCGGAGATTTGTTTTGAAATTTATTTGAGATTTCTACACTTAGGCTTCTTCTTGCAGATCTGGGTTTTTCTTTCGACTTTTGTTGTCTCTTTGCAAATCTGGGTTTTTATGCAATCGTCTTTGCTTCGCTGGATTTTCCCTATCGTCTTTGCTTCTGTGTTTTCTTGCTCGATGTTTTCTTGCTTGGTGTTTGCTTCGCTGGGTTTTGCCCCACAAGAAGTGCACCTCCGAGAAAGAAGAATGATCACCGGAATCTGGGTATACCGAGGAAGAAGAAGGTCCGGCTATACCGAGGAAGAAGAAGGTCTCGGTATCTGATGAAGAAGAAGGTCCCGATCAAAATGCAAGTTTTGACCAGGACTTAAATGAAAAATTTAAAAGTTTATAGAGGGACTAAATTGAAATTTTGAAATGTATCCGGTCTACGAACCGTAATTTATAAAACATTAACATCCACGTCATACGTCACGTCATCATTTTCAATTCAGAAAAAGTCAACTAACGGTCAAACGGCTTCACTTTTGTAACCACGTGTCTACTTTTGCACCTAAAAAAAGTATTTGCTACTGGACGCTCTTTTGAGAAAAGTACATGTCTATTTTTGCACCTTAACCCTAAAATAATACCTATTACTTCCTACTCCCCTTATTTCCGCCCGTGGGGAGGAAAAGAGAAGTGAATGATGACCTAGGGCTTAGACTAGGTTCAGCACATCTGCAGTTTAAGGAGATGATGGATGGGATTAAGTAAATTACTGAATGGTGAAGTAGTGAGCACGAGGGGACAAGGCAAGGGACTCAAAACATTTCTCCAATAGTTTTCTTGTTGCCGGATGTGAGAGGCAAATCAAATGGAAAAAAAAAGATAAGTTTTTCTTTCCTTCAAGTCTCTCAAAATGTGTCAGACGTGAGAAAGAGTGAATATAATGGACTAAAGAACATTTTTTTCTTCCAAATTTCTTCAAGAACCGGACGAGAGAGGGAAAGAAGGATTTGATGGATGTGACCAAATACATTTAATGGAAGGAGCAGCTGGACATGTTTGTACGAGCAAAGAATCACACCAAATCTTTCCATAATTTCCAACGTTCCAGATGAGTAAGAGAGGCCAAAGCAAATGGGGAAAAAATATATATATATATGATATAATGATCTTTCTCCTATATTATCCAAGGTGTCGTACGTGAGCGATAGTTAAAATGAAGAAGAATTTTTCCAACTCTTCAAAACCGGCGGCGAGAAGAGATGGTCAATGGAAATGAGAAAATAAAAATAAATATCTTTCTCCAATGTTCCTTAAACTGCCGGACGTGAGAGATCATGAGAAACATTAAAGAAATCTTTGGAAATATCTAGATTAATGAAGAGGCGTCCAGAGAATCAGTTTTTGTTGGAGGTTTTATTTAAAGGACCAACTCTTTCTCTTGGAGGTAGCTGGACGTTCTGAGAAGAAGAGAAGAGGAAAACTACAGAAGGTGCAAGGGAGAACTCCAACAAGTATTCTAGAGGAAGGTGAGATATCTAGGTATTTATTCCACCTCCTTCTATTTCCTTTTATGTAGGTCAATATTTATTCGAGGAAAACTTTCCCTAGGTGCATAAAGGTGAAGGTTGAAAGAAGGAAGATGAAACATTGAGGGTCAAGTTTCAAGTTGCTGGGATACTAAGAGCAGAGCAAGTAAGTGATTATTTTAACTACTTTATAATTTTATCGTTGAGAAAGTGGTAGTATCTGTACCCTACGTTTTTGTTCATGAAATGGCCTGATTAGTAGATAAAAGGTTGAATAAAAGATTAAACTTAAGGTTTGAGATTTAGGAAGAGGTGTCATTATGATATAAGAGAAAGTTAGGTTGTGGGATTCAAGAGATGTGTTCGGTCAAGTGGGAACAAATTTTACATTTGGGGTGTTCCATGTTTTCAACTTGTTAAAAATAGGATATTTGTATGGGATTGAGGGTTTTCTTTTTATGGTTGAAGAAGGCTTATTTTTTAGTCAAAAAATAAATACTTCGAAGAAGAGTTACTTATATTTATATATTTTGGTTATTTTAGGATCATTTTGATTTTGTGCACTCGGAGAAAAATTATACTGCTAATTTTGTTCAACAACTAGGTAGTAACATTAATCCTCATATGCCTTGTGTTGCTTTGTATGTTTGTTTTTCCATGATTGTGGACCTATGTCTCCTGAAAAGGGACATGCGTTTGTGTGCATTCAGTGTGGTCTGGGTTCAGAGCCCGACTACCATTTGTGAATCCTAGATTTTTGTAAAGCTTCAGGAAACACTTTGAGGGCTGTATCTGGTGACAAGGGTAAGATTATGGAGTTGGAATAGGTGGAGTTGTTGGTGGCAGAGGAAGATTATTTTTTTATATTTATTTTGGGTTTGGATAACTGTATATTTTTTTGGCCTTGTGGGCACAGAGTGTATGTTTAACCCCTTCGAGGATCATATTTTATTACTCACTTTTAATTATACCAGTATTGTCTGAAATCCAACCGGGATATACTCTGCCGCGTTAACCTCTGATGCATGTTAATAAGTAGTAGTTAGGTAAAATACGGTAATTATAAAAAGGATTCCCTCTATCCGCCACCTGAAAGGGCGAGGCTGGTAGGGGGTTACAGATAATAAAACAATTATGATGAAATTCTAAAAAATAAGGCTTAGAAGGATGACATTGTAATTATTTTTATTGTAATACACTTTTGTTTATTAAAATATATGTCCTTGAACTTATTGAGTGTTCACCCTTCATTGTAATTTATGTAGCTGCATTTCTTATAGAACTTAGCATTGCTTTTATAAATGTCAGGTTTGTAAAATAATTACTTTTTTTATTACATCATCAATATTCACTTGATTTCATGAATATTTTTTTGATATTCTTTTGTTTTCTTGTTTATATTCTTTTATTTTTTTAATACATTTAAAACTTTTCTTTAAAAAATATATATTGGGAGCGCTGCCCCTGGACCCTCAAATCCCCCCGCCAATTGTTTCCCCATTCTGTAATTTTCTGGGTCCACCCATGACAGCAGTTTTAAACCACACGTCTATTTTAAAATTTTCAATGACACTCACATACACTACCTTCTTGAAAACAGTCATCTAAGGCTCCCAAAAATAGACATTAAAAGAGCCTTCTGTAGTAATGTTGGGTAGCTTATATGAAACCATGGTTTTGAGGGTTTAAAACTATTTTGAGTTTTGATATAGTGTTTTCCACCCTCACTCTTAAAACCATGATTTGGGCTAAAAACCATGGTTTTAAAAATGAAACCTAACACATGTGGAACGACAGCGTTTCCTTGAAGAAAAGCTTCCGCAGTTGATTTTTTTTAATGTCCTGTAAAAAATCACTTCGCATGTAATTTTTTTTTTTTAAAAAAATGTAATACCTAATATATGAAGCATTTATGACTCACAAATCAATCTGTGAGGTATTTTTAAAAAATATTTTACATTTAATTTTACATAAAACAAATTTTATAGTAATTTTATATATAGATTTCTCAGTATAGAAACTATATTGGTAGACAATCAAAACCAATACTAAGTTACACTACTACAAAAAAAAAAAAAAGACCTAAATAAGACCCAACTAACGTCCTTATTCAGAGGGACGTCTCGGGCAGGGTAGTTGTTTTTCTATGGTTTGGCGTCCTGAAATTAATTCAAGACGCCTCATATGAGGCGTCCTTCCTTAATAAATTTTAGGACTTCTAATGAAATTTTTTGGCGTCCTGAAATATATATCAGGACGCCTTATTTTTTATTTTTATTTTTTAAAATGTCATAAGAGGCGTCCTTAGTTTCTTTAAGGACTCTTTAAATTACTTTTTGGCGTCCTGAATTTAATTTCAGTACGCCTTATTTTAGTTTTTTTTTTTAAAATGACTACAATATATGAACACTATTCCAAAATTGCCTGCAAAACAGGAAAACAATATTTACAAGCCAAGCCACAGTAGTGCTCAAATAATTCCCAACAAATCAGCAACTATAGTGCATTATATAAACTAACATTTGAACTAACTATAGTGCACTATATAAACTAACATTTGAAATACATGAGCATCAACAACAATTATGTCAATTGAGCATTGAAATACATACATGAGCATTGAAAACTAAAATTCAATTGAACTAGCTAGCTAGTGCACTACCAACAACAACAATGTCAAATTCACATACATTTGAACTAGTGCACTACCAACAACAATGTCAAATTCACATATATACCTATACGTATTGCAGAAGATGTCTAGCCATAACTTCTCGAATCGTATCGACTTCTTCATCCGAGAACAGAGCAACACTACTATCAAAAAACTGTAAATTGGAAAACAAACCATAAGATAAACCAATGAAGTACTTCACTATGAATGAAATAATTAAAAACTCATCAAGTGTGCAATCACATTGTAATAATAATTTGAGAATCATGGAGCGATCACGTACATTTTGAAAAACTGCAGAAGACGTCCCAGGTGGAAACGATGGCATGCATGTGGTGGATAACGTAGTATCCGCACTCGGTGTCTCCCGGGTTGTCGAGGAACTATAAATCAAAAGCAACTTGTTAAAACGTAATAAAGGCATATCAAAGATTATTTGTGTCAATGAAAGAACTTGAATTGAAATTACTTACCTTCGGATAATACCACCTCGGTCCACCTTGGTCTTTTGCTCCAGAAAGCTGTCTATACGTCTTCAGACCTCTATAATTAAAATAGAAATTAATAGACATGAAAACAATTCATTTAAAAGAAGAATCGATGATTTAGACAAAAATTTACTTACTCGGCAAACATGGCTTTGATGTCTTTGTTTGGCTTGCCACCTAAGGAATCCAACCAATAACATGTGTTCTTGGCGGGACAGGCAACAACCAGGGTCCAATGACCACTACAAAATATACATATTAATATTGAATTAAGACAAGAAAGCAATTTATTCTAAAAAATGTAATATAGACAAAACTAAAATACGTATCCTTCAATTATTGGAGCTAGATAACAAAGCAATTCTCCGTCGCCCATTGTTAATCCGACATAAAGCGACCTTTTGGCTAACTTATTCCTCTCACTCGTGGTGTTTGCAGGACATAAGAAGCCATACGAATCCATCGGTTCTTCTAGACGCATATGTCGTGGCAGACGCTATGATCAAAATAAAATGATAACTATTGTTAAATATATAAAACAAAAAAACATTGCAATAATTAATAAGTGAAAAAAAACTTACAGGATTGCAACTTGAAGAAACTCTATATCCAAACACTTCAAATTCATAAACTCCCCCAAATCTTTATTGTCAATGGCAATGGGATATGTCTTCTCTGCACCGACAATGCCCGCACGCATCTCAGATATCCGGGGATGTCCTCCAGATAAACCTCGAGTTGTGCTACGGCGGAAATCAGCGGCAGTTTTCTTCATCCTATGAAAACATACAAAACATATTATGCGAGTGTGTTAGCAATGAAAATCAATCTAGAATCATCACTCGCAATGTGTGTCCTACCATTGAGGTGTCATCACCATCTCAATAAGATGAGACGGCCAAAGGATGAACGATCCTATGGCGACCCCTAAATCAGAACCTCCTCATCATCGACGGCTATGGTTGTCCTTTCTTCCCTCTCGCACACTTGTCATGCCTACCCGACGTTAGGTCTTGTGGAATTGGGTTGTTATGGTGGATGGTTTGCTCTACGTAAACAAGACCATCCGCAACAATACGCCGGTGTGGGACATCCAAATGTAGTGTGCAAGGACGTCCTCCTGTGGAGTGTGAGAAGGCTCGCCAATATCAACTTGTGGACGCTTGCCACCGATATCAACTTCTGGAGGTCGACCGCCAATATCAACTTCTGGAGGCCGAAAACTATCGTGGCTGCTGGGGAAGACTGGCACTTGCTCGGTTGGCTGTCCCGTACTTTCCTTCTCATGTATCATGGACCTCATCTCGCTTCGTACTTGTGCCAAAATCTCATCTACGAGGTTCGCCCGAATTTTTTAGCATGAGCTGGGACTAGGGTTCTCGCGTCATGAACAACGTGAACGCCGTCCAAAAATTTTGCGACACTAACTCCCGTGGCTCCCCTCGAATAGCGTCAAGGTAATCTGCTTCCCAATCGCCGTGGACAAAATGTCCATCCGTAGTCATGGTGAATGAACCCTGGAGCTCACTGCTCAAGTGCATCCCGCATCAAAAGATTGTTCGTAAACAATGTTGAGGCTAGTAAATACGTCTAATTTAACAACTTACAATCTTTGAGGCGACCTCAGCTACATCTGCATTGACGTATTTGTCACCCTTCATCCTCGCAGATTTCCATTTTTGGTGACGAGGAGGACGAGCAGGGGGCTGGACAGCAATGGACGGATCGGCTTGGGAAGTTTCCTTCATTCGCTCCAACTCTTCTTGCATCATCTTCCGTTCCAGCTTTTTATATCCACCTCTGGACATGCAATGTGGATACTTATTTCTCGCCTGCCTCTCTCTATTGGCTTGAGCTTTTTTCCGTGACATGAAAACAAATAAAAATTAGCATATGATGTCAAGTACATCCAACTAAAAGATAAGATACGAAAGAAATATTACAAGAAATTCAGGATTTTGCCGAGACGCCACAAACTCCTGCCAGTCCTCTGGAGAAATGAAATCATAGATCTTACAGGGATCCTCGTTCCTCTTTGGCCCTCGAATGTACTTTCTTGTCAGCTTGTTCTTAAAGTCCTTCCATTGTAGACGAACTTCGCCCATCCAATGCTTGTTCATCGCCTTATTGTTGGGGACATCGAACGTTCGCTGCAAGGTAAAAGAGAAGATCATTAATTACATAAAAAGTAATAAGACTAAATCAACAAATGCATTATGTGGAAAATGATATACCAAAATTTGTGCCCAAATCAAGTCCTTCACTTTTTGAGGAACCAATCTCCAATGAGGGTAGACAATGCGAACTTTGCTTCGAGCCATATAGCCTAAATAACTAATGAAATTGTCCTCCTCTTGATCAATTGGATTCATATTGGAATCAAACTCCACATGCAGCCGCTTCTTTTGATTATCACGGCGTGCAATTAGCGCACCCATATGCGTGCTACCTCTACCCTTTCTTTTAAAGGGTTGATCAACCCTATCACTCGATGACTCCTCTGAGCTCGACATATTCCTGTTCATCAAGGACAAATCAATGTTAGATAGGTTATTAAGTAATAAACAAGCAAATAATAAAGGAAAGACAAAAAAAAAAAATCAAGGATTGGAAGAAATTAAAGCAACAAACCTCAAGAGTAGAAGAAACAATGGATAATGAGTATTTGACAAATTGTACTCCCTTGGAGCAATAAGCACGTACTAAGCCAATTTAGAATAGGCACCTTCGAATTAATCACCATCACAAAACAATGAGCATAACAGCTACAAAATTTTCAGAATAAGTTGCAGCAACCACACTCTACAACCACTCAAAGCAGCATTTCAAGCAAGCTACAACCACTACAAAACTAGAAAATTCCTATTACCTATTTTTTTTTTTTACTTTCTTCTTACAAAAACTAAAAGCAATCAGAATAAAAGAATCTAACTGGTGACATGTTGTCTTCTCCGCAATCATGTATTAGAATTTGGACTACAATATCTTTACTTTCAATTTTGGAGATAAAAAGTTATACAACAAGCATAATGTTGAAGGAATAGGCTCCTGATCATAAACAAGAATATCCAACAGCTTATTCTTAATAAAAAGAGTTATGGATTAATGCTACTTGGTGAAGTGAACCCCTAGGATGGATATCATACTAAATGTTAGGAAGTTGTTGTATTTAATTAATTTTTTTAATGTATCAATATTTTTATATTTTTAAAAGAAACTAGATACTACATTTAGATTATATGTTTTTCATTAAAAAGTATATCACAAGATAAGAATAGCATAAAACACCTCTACCTACACTTTATGTTCCAAAAAGCAATAAATCTAAAACATGAGAAATCCATAAATCAAAGAATTCAAGTAGAATCATTTTTAAGCAAAATAATTTAATAAGCAACCAATTCAAACATATCATAAACCACTCTCGAGAACACCCAAACAACCACAACTCATCAAGACATGAACAATTCCGACAGTATAGGATATGAGCTTCCTATAAGGTTTTCAATAGCACTTCATCTTTATTTAGTTCCTACTAAGCACTTGGAATCTTTGGCATCGTTTCAATCAAAAGAAAGTATAAGTAGCATTAAGCTCAACATAATTTCTATTATGCAAGATGACATATCAATTAAGGAAACTAAGACAAAACATCACTAAGCAACTAGCAAGAAGCACATTACAGATTAAATGGGTTTTGGAATCAAAGAACAAGAGGAATGAACAAGCTTACTTGGTTTCGCGGGTTTCAATCGGGAAGGAGGCGGAGTGAGCGAGAGAGAGGCAGGAATCCTAATCAGAAGCAAAAATCCAGTCCATAAGCAAGAAGCATTAATGATTAAAATGGGTTATTAGGAATCAAAGAACTTAAGAATAACGAACAAGCGTACTTGGGTTTACTTGGGGTTGGTGGGTTTCTTCGATTGGCGAAAAAGGCGGAGTGAGTGAGAGAGAACTGTGATTAGTGACGACGGCAGAGACATACAGCAATACGGCCTTGGAGTAGCGAGACGAGAGTGTGAGTGAGGAGAAAATACGAAAGGATTTCGCGCGCTGTTGGAGTATGTGAGTGTGTGAGGGAAAATGAAGAGGCGCGTGTATATAAACCTAAAAAAAATGAATATAGGCGACCTGAATCATATTTCAGGACGCCTATATTCCACTTTTGGCGTTCTGAAATACAATCAGGTCGCCAATTTTTTAATAATGGCGACCTGAGTAACTTTTAAGTCGCCAATATTATTAAATTTCTAATTTCTATTTAAAAAACATCCTCGGCGCCAAACAAAATATTCATGGCGGGAAGTAATTTGCACATTAAAAGCGTCCTGAAAGTTATATAGGACGCCATAAATTAATTTTATTGAAAAAAAATTAAATCTCATGGTGCCAAACAAAAATTTCTCATATTTTTTATGGCGCGAAACAATTTTAAATTTCTTGAACAAATTTAAGAACACCAAAAATCAATTTAAGGAGTCCTGATGTCTTATTTAGGACGTTGAAGGCTCAACTTCCTTAAATATAATTACAAGAATGTCACCGCCTTCATTTTGGACGTCCTGTTTCTAAATAAGGACGTTTTTTAGGGTAGTAATATCCAATTTTTGTAGTAGTGTTACTAACACATGGGGATTTACAATACCTATAAATGTACAAATCTATTTCAATTCTAAAGATACAAATCTATAGGTTCCATCAAAGCTTAGCCGTGGGAAGTTAGTTCATGGCTTTCGGAATAATTACAACCGAATTGAACATAATTTTGTCCATAATAGAATAAAGCAACAAACTAAGAGGAAGAAAAAGAAAATTCAAAGAGATCAACAACTCAAGATAGAACTCCGCAGCGTGGTGAATTCATTCTTCTTCTCCGGGAATTTCTTGTCATACCCTTTTGATATTTCAACATTTATCATATTTTTAATATACAGCTCAGTGGGCAAAACAGAAATAGCATAATATACTAATATTGAATACTTAGTTACATAACAGGAATCCCCACAGGGTTCATACATATTATTTACAAAATTCCAAAACTCTATAAAACTATTACAGATATCCGACAGTAACTCTTGGCCTAGCTCGGAATCATCAATTGTCGGTATTTGCCGCCTTACCCTAGAAGCTACATCTATAGCGTTGTTCACGCCCTATACTTAAGGAAATGTTTGAGATTCAAACGAATCTCAGAGTAATAGTTATTCTCACATAAAATGCATGCACAATACATGGTAATCAACCAACAAACAACACATTCAGCATTCAAAGTTCACATATCACATGCAGCACCAACTACAAACAAAGGACCACTTGCAGCACCGACTGCATACAAGGGACCCAAACGGTCCGTTACCACAACGTTGGACATTCAATTGGGCATCGACCCATTTCATCTTACTACTAAATAGGTTTCACAACCCAAGGACCACTGGTCCACTAGGCCCTACACTACTACAAAAAAAACACTTTTAACGTCCGTTTTTAGGACATTTAAACGACTATTTTAAAGAGGTCATGCACATTATAGTTGTTAAAAGTTTAGATCTACAACAACTATTTTTGGAAAACCGTCGTTATATGTATATGACTTATAGCACATGTTTTTAAAAAATAGTCATTGTAAGTATTTTTTTTTTTAATGATCCTAGAGTAGAGTAAAGTATGACTCAATGCCAGCAGGCTTGTAGGTTATAGGTTAGGGTTTTGAAAAAACAGCTTATTTAAACATTGAGGCCTAGAAATATTATAAATAAATCTGAAGGGTGACCCTTTTAATAAAAAACCAGGCCTAGTAACAAAAAGTACAAAACAGACCAAGCCTTTCCAGGTTCTAGGTCGTAAGTCTTTTTTAAAGGTACTAGGTCGTAGATCCCTATTAAAGGTATGATATATTCTCATCCCTACTTTTAACCAAGATTATGAAACCAAGACTAGCCGGTTTTGACCGGAAACCAGCGAACTGGCCAGGAAACCAATCCGAATTAAGGGGGAGACCAGGGTTTCGAGTTGACTGAGTCATAGTTCATTGTTTAAAAAAAAATAAATAAAATTTGAGCCTTCCCTCCTGTGGGGAAGACGTCGGCGTGCTGTGGATGCCGAAGGAGGAGCAATGGTCGACCTCTACCTTCTCTTTGGCCAAGACAGAACGAGAAGGAGGGAAGAGAGAGAGAGAGAGAGAGAGAGAGAGAGAGAGAGAGAGATCTGAAGTGCTTCTCAATGATGAGCTTAAGGCTCTCCACCAATAGGCAAGATGCCGGCAATGGAGATCAGAAGAATGAGGATAGATGGTGGAGCCGCCGCTATTAATGCCATGGGAAGAGAGTTATGATTTATGCAACGGTTGGTAGAGAGAGAGAGAGAGAGAAAGGTGTTTCACTTTCAGAAAAGAAGAGCAAAAGATAAATCAAGAAGAATGAGTTACCACCTTTAGAGTCTAGCATTTCACATATTTTTCTTTCCTTTTTATTATTTTTTAAGAAAATAAAGTAATGAAAAGCAGAAGATAAAGAGACAAGTACTGGTTCCCAACGTTCTCTGCCTCTAATATGTCATTTCGTTGTGTGGTGCAGTTGTACCCTGATCTCTTTGATCAATAATAATAATAATAATATTGGGCATGTTCCCATTTTGTCCCTCATCACATCACTTCCTCCCATATTTTGACTACAAAATATTTTTTATTATTAAAATATGAATATATTTTTTTCTATTTTAATTAAATTATATTTTTTTAATTAATACCGGTCTAACTTTAATCTGACCAACTAACCCTTAACCCAGTGCCTCCACTGGTTCAGTGACCGGTCTGGGTTTCAAAACCTTGCATTTAACCCATATTACTTGTACAAATCACTGTCATATAAAAATCATGATTGTTTCCCACTAATCCAAATGGGCGTTAATCAATTTTAATGCTAATGTTTCTCTTCTTCTGAATCCGTCTCCATCTTTTAATATTTTCACAGATCCACATTTTTATAAATAATAAATTATGCTTATTACATAGAACATTAGTGTTGAACATTTAATTTCTCCAATGCAATACTGGATACCGTTGTTGGGCACTTACTTTCAAGGGAGACTATAATAATTGTCAAGATTAACGAAGGCACAATGAAACTGAAGTTGTGTAAGACATATAATTAAAGAATTATTGTATTCTCGGCCAAAAATGATAAGGAACTATTAATATTCTACTATCAATTTGAACAATCACACTACTACAAAAAACACTTTTAATGTCCTTTTTACGGCATCCCTTTCTAAATTGGGACACCATAGGGTTTTTTATTTAAAAAAAGACAGAATAAAACACTCTGCACAGTTAGGCAACGAGATAATGTTTTTGATGCTCACAGACTTTAATACGGCACCCCAACGAAACTGTCACAAAACACACTGAAGAGGCTATAATACGGCACCGTCACAGAAGGTGGCTTGGGCGGCAGCTTCTCAACACTAACAATAATGTTCACTGACTGTGACGGCGTGCACGAACATGACATAGCGATGAATTTGGGCACCTTGACGCCAGACATCACTACTAGA
>JAMWYP010000506.1:0-168984 GCA_025563575.1 Acacia pycnantha | reverse complement strand
TTCAAAATTTTATTTACATTAAAAAAATATAATTCGATTCTTGCATTTTACAAGTCTATTTAAGGGTAACTCATACTATTTATTATTTTTCATACATAATAGTATGATACAAGTAACATATATAGAATAAAGATTCATGCCAATCGAAATTATAAAAAGGCTCGGCCCAACATTAGGCTTCTATGATAACTGAAACAACGTGGGCCGGTTGCCCCAAAAAGAAATAACTTGGGCTATTACGGCCCATGACTTCGCAGGTCAGTTCTGACAAAAAAATAAAGGAACTCTGCGGCGGAAAAAGCCTACGCAGTTGCTGCCCCTCCGATTTCTTCCTCTCCACGACATACTGGGTATACTGTCTCGCTGAAAAAAGCTCGTCGAGTCGACTCCATCTAACTCTGTGACTACTTCTCTCGCTCTTTCTCCTATCGAACTTCATTCAGCTGTAAGTTAGCACCGATCGCAGAGCACACTAGCACTCTCCCCACCTTGCCCAGATCTTAGTGGTTCAATATCTTGTCGGTCTTCTGATTGGTTTTTCCTTCTTCGTTGTTTAACAATTTAATTTTCCTCCAATTAATGTCAAATGTGAACAATTGTCGCGGTGTCTCTGTTTTTGTCTAGATCGGATTTGACGCTGCTGCTTTTGATTGCTGAGGAAATTTTAGGATAGAAAAATAATCGTTACTGTTAGAGTAGAACTTCTCTTCTCTTCCATGGGAGCGTGTTTTATTTTTATTTTTTATTTTTTTGTTCATGCGATGCTTAGCTGAAACCTTCACTTTCGGTCATCACAATTAGGGACTTAGGCTGTCTTATTTTGGCAGGCTTCTGTTAGTTTTAGGGTCTTGTATTATTTTGTGAAATATTTCTAATGAGTATATTATACATAATTACATATATATATGTATGTATGTTTTGTTGTAGGTCAATACGAATTTTAAGTATGTCTAAGTTGGAGGTTCCTCCCAAAGGTGGATTTAGTTTTGATCTCTGCAGAAGAAATGCCATGCTTGAAAAGAAGGGTCATACCCCAAAATCTTTTCTGAAGACAGGAACTACAATTGTTGGTTTGATATTCCAGGTATGGTTGCTTGGTTGCTCTTTACTTTCTAGTGCTTAATATTCATTGTTTCGCTCCATGAATTTAAGTGGAATTTTAACAGTGTAACAAGTCTTTGGAAGTAATGTCTTCCTCCCATGAGTGGAAATGGCTACGACTCTACCAAAGAAGTGATATGATGAAAATCATAGATAGGATATTTTTATTTTTTTTTATGGACATCCAAGTCTAAATGCTTATTTAGTATTTGAGCTTTTATTTATTGGCGTTTGTTGCCAAATGTTAAAATACGTTCCCACATATAATATATAATGGCCAAGAGTTTGCATTTGTTTCTTGCTGTTTCTATTACTAAAATGAGAATCCGCTTTAGCATGCTCAGAAACCACAAGTGAGCTGCTGTGTAATGGAAGACTAGACTTAGAAACTTGGCCATGAATCATGATTTAAGCGGAGAGTGAAATATCTGGTTTTAGTTTTTTTTTTTGGTCAAAAGGAATTTATATTAATACTAATATTAAAAGTTACAACAAAGCATGACGATTATACTGCGAAAACAAACCGAAATAGACACTAAATGAAAACAAACCGGAACAAGAAGACTAATAAATACAACAAGAACAAACCAAAAGTAAGGAAAGCTAATCAAAGACAAAATAGGTGGGAGTAAAAGTAACATCAAAGACTCCATCGACTTCCTAGACATCTAAGTTTAGAAGTGACATGAAAGAGGGTGTTGGTTGCAAAACCCACCCTATAGGGCACACCTCCTTATAAGAATAAGCTGCACATAGGTCAGCTACATAATCACCCCGACTTGGGGCACAGGACAGAGAGAACCCAACCTCAGAAGAAAAAAGACAAGTGAAGTCCTGAAGAATACTTTTGCTCCTCAATTGAAGCAAATATGGTGATGTCGACCACCCACTGAACAAATTTTGGCTAATACTAGCGATTTGGATTTGCCACCATCGAACAATCTTAACAATGGTCCTCTCATAGGTAAGGCACATAACAGACCACAGCTGCACCCAGAAAACAGAGGGATGTCGGAGCTGGAGAGATGATGAGGATGGAGACCAGAGGAGAGCCGGCGCCGGAGAAGAAGGAAGGTCGCCGCTTTGTGTCTCTCTTCCGAACTAAAACTCGCCTGCACCTGACTCTTCGAGGTCCGATCTGCACTTCTGTCGCGGTTGTGGAAAGAGAGGAGGCTCGCCGCTGGCAAGACAGGAGACCTACTGGTGGAGAAGGCGAGAGAGAGTGTTGAGAGTCTAGGATTTGCAGACCGGCCGCGCAAAATGTCGGGGCACCTTTTTTGCTTCAAAATGTCCGGTTTTAGTTTGGAATCTTATGTAATGTAAGTTTCATAAAAGTTTGATGTCCAGCCATTTGGGTTTCTTTTATGCCTATGTTATACAAAACAATTTATTAAATCAACAAAGTTCAGTTGAATCAGCTGCTTGCGTTTGTGTGGGTATCTCCATCTGCTGAGGTAGTGGTGTTGCATTTTTGTGGGTATCTCCGTCGGTTGAGGTGAAAGGGTTCTGTTTGGATTCAAATATTCAATGCTCAAATTTGTAAGGCAGATACCATGAAGCATATTACGGAATTATGCATGCCAGTGCAGCTAATAATAGATCTTTACATGATGGTAATTAACTACTAATGGGAAATATTGTTGTTACCAGCCAGTTCCTTGAGGTTGCAATGAGTAAATATCTTCTCGTCATGTTGGTAACTAGCTGCTGAAGGGGCCGATCTCCAGCTCATTTCTGATCATGTTTTAACACACACTTAACAGTCTACTTTTTATTTGTAAACTCTTTACATATTAAATTTTTTATTTAATCCCTCAGTGGAGTGGGCTCTCCCCTCCCCTGCCTAGCTTCGCCAAGCAGGGGAAATAATCAGGCTGTGCTTCTCCAAATTCATGTAGTGATTGTCATGTTAAAGTCGAACTACAATTTCTACTTTCTATCAGCAGATAGAACATTATGATTGTCTCATAAGAATATAAGATTTGCATGTTATTACATCAGATGTGTTAAAACTTATAAAAGTGGATCTTTAAAAGATATGGTAGCTGTTTCCTTTTGCTGCAGCTTACTTTATCACAAAGCAGTCCATAATTAAGGCTCTTAATGATTGCTAGGATGGCGTCATTCTTGAGCAGATACAAGGGCCACTGAAGGACCCATAGTTGCTGATAAAAACTGTGAGAAAATACACTACATGGCACCCAACATATATTGCTGTGGAGCTGGTACTGCTGCTGATACTGAAGCAGTAACAGGTATTTTGTTGCAATAATATAGTTTTGGCCGCATAATACTTTTTCATGTCTCATGGCTTCTGGAATATGGCTGTGTTCAAGTTTTTTGTCATTTTTATAATGAGAAGTTTGTTCTTTCCTGTAGACATGGTAAGCTCCCAACTGCAATTACATCGCTACCATACTGGTCGAGAATCAAGAGTTGTCACAGCTCTGACACTTCTGAAGAAACATCTTTTCAAGTTGAGTTTCAGAACGTCCTTCACAATTAAACTTTCTCCCTGCTGTAGTATTCATGTTGACTTTCTAAATAATTGTGCAGTTACCAAGGTTATGTCCAAGCAGCTTTAGTACTTGGCGGGGTTGATGTCACTGGACCTCATTTGCATACTGTAAGTTCATTGCTTAACAACTCTATACTTGAAGTTCCTTGTTTTGAATGCATGCAGAGTTATATCTTGTGACTTCTGATGATATATATGGCAGATATATCCTCATGGTTCAACTGACTCGCTCCCCTTTGCGACAATGGGATCTGGTTCACTTGCTGCTATGTCTCTATTTGAGTCTAACTACAAGGAAGGGTTGACTGTAAGTAAGCATGCTGTGGTTTAGAAGTTTAGGAAAACAGACGACTTTAAAATCCCTTGACATTTACATTTAACAACATTTTGATTCTGACAGATGATTTTTTATTTTTTTTTTTAAACTGGTATGTGAGTGTAGAAACATTAGTGGTGATTTAGGCTTTGATTATGGTTTATGAGCCATGAAATTTGATTTTGCCTCTTGCCGGATATTTTGATTCATTATCAACATTCTGATGTGATGCAGAGGGATGAAGGGGTACAGCTAGTGGTTGACGCAATATGTGCTGGTATATTCAACGATTTGGGAAGTGGAAGCAATGTGGACGTTTGTGTGATAACCAAGGTTAGTGTTTTGATGCCATTCAGACTCTGCAATTGTGCTTTTGAAGGGAGGAATTTAATTTTCATTGATGTACTGATTTTATTCTAATATTGCACAGGGACATAAGGACTACCTCAGGAACCATCTGCAGCCAAATCCTCGGACATATGTTAATCCAAAAGGCTTTACCTTCCCTAAAAAGACTGGTTTGTGGCAAACTTCCATTTAATACACTTGAGACCCCTTGGCCTTGCACCTTTTTTTCTTGCTGTCAGTCTGATAGGAGTCTACGTAAACTAACATGACTTAAAGTATCTTACGCGTATTGTGTGGGATTTCCTGCGTCATGCCTTCTCTTCCTGATTTAGCCGGTTTGAATTTAGTGATATATCGATGTTGTGCCTAAAACGTTAAATATTTTCTGTGGCGCAGAGGTTCTCTTAACAAAGATTACTCCCTTGAAGGAGAGGGTTGAAGTGATCGAAGGAGGAGATGCTATGGAAGAGTAGCAATGGTGTGGACCGGGGGGGACTAATGTGTGTGGCCGAAACTTGACTAGTGGAATGGTTCCGCAATATTTATTGTCGTACTTTAGAATCATGACTTGTTTTTACCTAAAATGAATCCATTAAATCAGTTCAAGTGGGAACTATGTTTACTTCAAATTTCCATTACATGCTATTAAGAGGAAGTATTGATTCTCACTGAAAACAACTGGAGGACCGCAGAATCCCGTTTCAGGGGAACGGGGGTTGGAGCTTGGGAGGGAGCCTGGAAACGAATTGGTCTCATGGGATCATTAGCCGCTCGTTATGTTTTTATCCCACTCTTCAAACATGGGGTATTTCTCTAGTTGATTGTTCCCAGTCTGGTTACTATCCCTCGTATCCTTTTCTGCTTTTACTACTCAAGTAGTGTACATTCTCACGCATTTCTTATGTTGCTTGCCTTAAAGCAATTCCCCTCGTTTTAATGTTTGATTAAACTTGTTAAATTTAATAATTACATGGACTAGCATTAATGAGATTAATTTTATTTTTATTAATCATTTTTCACTAATATCAAGCATAAAATATATCAAGTCTTGCTTTTACATGCCTCTTTTAATAGAGGCTTCAACATTCACTCTATTCAATTATAGTTGGTTTACCAAATATACAGTGATTTTACTTTAAAAATTAAGAAATAATAATAAATAAAGGGTTAAGAGGTAATTTTGCCTAGCCATTGTTCCAGTTAAGGAGGAGGAGATTTACTAGTGATTTTGCTTTAAAAATTAAGAAATCATAATAAATAAATGGTTAATGAGGTAATTTTGCCTAGCCATTGTTCCAGTTAAGGAGGAGGAGATTTACTAGTGATTTTGCTTTAAAAATTAAGAAATCATAATAAATAAATGGTTAATGAGGTAGTTTTGCCATAACTTAGTTAACTTGGATCATTAGTTGACTAAATATGTAGTGATTTTGCTTTAAAAATTAAAATCATAATAAATAGAGGGTTAAGGAAAATGTCTTGGCCTCTATCCTAGTTAATGAGGAGGAGGAGGAGGATGATATTTACCAGTGATTTTGCTTTAAAAATTAAGAAATCATAATAAGTATCGAGTTAATGGACAACTTTATCTACCAATTATCCCAATTAATTTTAATCATTAATTGATCAAATATGCAGTGATTTTACTTTAAAAATTAAGATATCATACTAAATAAAAAGGTTAAGGAGCAATTTTGCTTTGACCATTATCCCAATTTATTTTGATTGTTATTTGACAAAATATGTTGAGTTGGAAGTTCACATGTTATTTATATCATTTTTTTAAGTACAAATTTTCCCCGGAAGCCTATGTGTCATCTACTTTTTTAAAAAAAAATAGATTTAAATGTTTCTGGATAAATAATTTGGATAGCATGTGAATTTCCAATTCAACATATTTGGTTAATGAATGATCAAAATTAATTTAGACAATGGTTAGGACAAAATCACTACTTTCTCCAAACCTAAATATAAGATAAAATTTATAGTATAAAACTTTATCCTATATTTAATAGGGGAGGGATGGTAGTAGCTTTTAACGTTTATGAATAAGAGCATGTGCGACGGGAAAACCCAATCCAGAACGGGAATAGGTAACGTGTTGGGTTACGAGGGTGCTACACTGCTACTCATACGTCACGCTCTGGCCGTTAAACTTCAAATCCTTTTGATTTGTCCCTGTTCATTTTCTGTCTCTCTTCCTTTTCATTCTCTTATTCTATATTCTCGATTTTTCAGTACTGATTCTCATTCCGCTTCCTAACCCATTATTCACTGCCCTACTTGCTGAAACTGCTTGTTCCGCAGTGCCGCCGCTTCTATCCTTGATCTGCAACTGCGTCATTTTCTCTCTATGTCTTACGACTACCTTTTCAAGTATATCATTATCGGAGACACAGGTCAATTTCCTCTCTGAACCCTAGCTTCTATTCCACTTCGGTTATGGTTTTCTAATTAATTGAGATTGCTGGCATTTTTTGGCTGTGGTGCAGGTGTTGGGAAATCATGCCTGCTTCTGCAATTCACCGACAAGAGGTTCCAACCCGTCCATGATCTGACTATTGGCGTGGAGTTCGGCGCTCGTTTGGTGTCCATCGACGGCCGACCCATCAAGCTCCAGATATGGGACACTGTAAGTATATGTTTTATTCTACTATTGTTTTCTCGAAATTTAATTACACTAACATTTGACCTCTCTCAATGCTTCTTTAAGTATTTGAAATAGGTTTTGAGGATTGATTGGAAATCCATACTTAAAGAGTTATAATTATAATTATTATTTTGGTACTTCAACTATTTTGAAACATACAATGCTAAAAGCCACAATTGAATTGATGTCCTTATATTCTATCTTGATATATTTTATGTTTGATTGTATTAAGCGGGGAGATTTTCATATCAAGAATCATTGACCCATAGAGTATCATCTATTTATGATTGACTGCAAACTTTTTGGTCATTAAGTCCCTGAACATAGTAGATGATGAAGTCATATCTGAAACGTAAATACTGATCTGAACGACTCTCTTCTTTCCAATTAAGGCTCTGGATTGTGGAATTTGACTGCGTAGTAACCTTAAATTGATATAGTAATGAGTTATGTATTTGTCCTTTTAATCACATTGCGTGGCTGAGGTTTTATATTCTAGATTCACCACAACAGATTTAAGGTTATAAATTCTAATAATGCATATTTACTGATGCAAAATACCTATGTAGGCTGGGCAAGAATCTTTTAGATCAATCACTAGATCATACTACAGAGGAGCTGCTGGGGCACTTCTAGTTTATGACATTACAAGGTCGGTATTGTATATGTCGGTTGATGTTTACCACTCTGGTCATATTTATAAGTCCTTTTTCAAGAGAGTGAAAGTGGACTTATAAATAGGACCAAAGTGGTGGGCATTAACTTTGTGCTTAAGAGTCATACCAAGATCTATAACCCTTCTACGATGCTTCTACATCGTCTAGTCTTTGCCTCTTTTGTTTATGTTAATAGGTCCCATGTTTTCACTGTACTTACAGTAAAAGTTAATGTGGAATTTTGTGCTGATTCTGCAGCATACGTTAAGTTCACATGCCTCTGGGAGCTTATTGAAGTTCTATTATACCTAGTCCTATTGTTATTGTTGATTCTTCTATTTGAAAGCTGCCTCCTTTGTACTGGCCAGCGATTCTTTTAGCTTGTCTGTATTCTCAACTAACTGTTTTAGACTGAACTTTAAACTGTTTTAGATTATTTTCTTCTGTCATGCATATGCGTGGATGCTAGTTCCCCTCACCCTTTGCATTTGTAGGCCCGCAAACCATTTGTTATGTTTGTATAAAATGATGATCAATGCCATCCAATACCAACTTCCTATTTTTATGTCTGTTTTATTTCCTAATCCTGGCCTTATCTGAAAATCAGATGTTTTTGTTATCAGGAGGGAGACATTTAATCATTTAGCAAGTTGGCTAGAAGATGCCCGGCAGCATGCCAATCCTAACATGACGATCGTGCTTATAGGGAACAAGTGTGATCTGGCTCACCGAAGGGCAGTGAGCAAAGAGGAGGGGGAACAATTTGCGAGGGAAAATGGGCTTTTGTTCTTGGAGGCTTCTGCAAGGACGGCTCAAAATGTGGAAGAGGTGATTGATATTTGCAGACTCAAAATTAAGAGTTCATTGAATGTCCTTTACAGCTTCTGGAATATCGTGATTTTTCCATTAGAGTCAAAAGTAATTCTAAGGCATATTTTGCAGGCTTTCATCAAGACTGCTGCTAAGATCCTTCAGAATATCCAGGAAGGTGTATTTGATGTATCTAATGAGGTAACATATAGCGCGTTTAATTGGTGGTGGGAACTTTTACTGAGGGGACCAATTATCTTGGACTGGTCATTATTGGTCTCAGACCAATATAGCATCAATGTTCTAACTATATGCAATTTCCTTGCCAAGAATTCCATAAAACGAAACGTTGGATGATGATTTTATAAAGTAATTTCAAATGGTTGCATAACAAAAATTGGCTACGATTTGTTTATTGCAGTCGTTTGGCATAAAGGTTGGCTATGGACGTCCACAGGGGCAATCAGGGGCTAGAGATGGAACTGTTAGTCAGAGCGGTGGGTGTTGCAACTGATTTTGAGGAAACCAGCTTCTGTATTGGGTACTTTGGCCCCAACTATATCTGCAATTTCATGTTGTCGCTGAATACACCCTAGAATTGTCTTGTGAATAATGGATAACACTAAAGTTTCTTGTATAGCTCTAACATCAAGCGTTCTTGGGACATAGTGTGCTCCGTCATAACAAAATTGCATCGCCAAACTATGATAGCCTGGTTGTATATCATACGCCTTTGTTAAATTTTCAAGTGCTAGGTTGTGATCCTTTTGCTCCTGCGTGGAAACAATACCTACTCATTGACTCTTAAGCAATGTGGGAAACGGTTCAGTTGATACCCAATGAGCAAGCAAATCATTTGTTTCCACCACTTCATAGAATGTCAGTTAGTGATATCTGATATATCATCATCATGACATAAACTGTTGAATAGAAAAAGTGGGAAAATGCAGGCTTAGCGATTTTAAAATGATCAACTCCCAATAGACGCCAACATGGAATTTGTGAAACGTACTTTTGGCCTTTTTGTTTATTTTTATGGACAGTGCCATCCGTGGTATTCCTTCAAGAAATGAATGGAGTAAATATTATTTCAATCATGACACCGCTTCCTGTGTATTTCATTATAATGTTGTTAATTAAATATGATTTTTGAAAATTAAATGTATGATTTTCTGTTGTTAAACCATACATACACTGTTTATTCATCCTCTGTTTATTCTTTTGCAAATCATAATTGGATCGTTTCAGCAGTCTACATAAACCACCAAAGCAAACATAATCTTGATCAATTAGGCAACGTAATCTGGTACATCATTCACAAGGTTTCTAATTTGATTTTTCCTACAACATCTGAACTGGACGAGAAGAAAACTGTGTTAGACGAATCACAGCTGAATCATGAAAATACACAAGTCTAACACAACCAACCAACTGGGGAAGTGATGTACACTCAGATAGAATTTAACAAAATTGGCCGCTGATACGAAGACATGCATTACAAACCACCAAATACCTGCAAGAAGCAAGGCGGAAAAGGTTCAATTCCATGCATGATGCTATAGCACTTGTGCAAAAACACAAGACAAAACCAAGAGCTATAACCAATAACCAAACTGACTTACCGCATCTAATAAATCATCAGAGAGCTTGGGTTTATTACCATCAGCATTAGCAGATATTGGTTTTTTCTGAGGGAAATGGCGAATCACTTTGGCAATTTTTCCCGAATCTTGTTCAGGTTTCCGCTTCTGAGAAAGCAGAACAAAATTGTGTCGCTTAATGATTCTCCAAAATATAACATTTGAGCTAAAACTACAGAAACAAAGCATCCCTGAACAAAGTTTCTGATTACAAATTTACCATTGATGAAGCAAATCATAGAAGTCGGCATGAAAGGCATATGCAGAGTAAGAACATGTTAACATCAACAAATGTGACAGCTTCTATTCTTATGGCAAAATAACTCCAATCACAATTCAAAATTGGTCTTTCTCTACAACTGTAGAGTTTATAGCATAATTTTCACAAGCTTTTACATTACACGAGCAATCATGAAAGAACCAAAAAGGGGGGGATTAAAGATGGCAAAGCCAACTATCCGAAAGCCAATTAAGTTTCATTCTATTAGGTGCTTCATACGCCAAAAATAATTTGGATTTAGTTAATTTACCCTCTTTGTCATCATTAGATTTGTGCCTCTGTACACATAATTATATTAAAGGGAGAAAGACACAAGATAAGAAACACCAAAATATAACATACCTTCTTTAGTCGTTCCTCTATAGAACTCAAAGCACGTGACTGATCAACCTTAGAAAGATAGAAATCCCTCTCTCTTTTGGCAGCAGAAAGTTCTACAGTTAGTTTTTGCTCCCGAACAGCTTTCTTGAAGGCTGTTATAAAAAATCAGGACCTTGCTGTAAGCTCAGCTGCTTTAGCTCCACTAAATAAAAAGATTATACAAATAAAAACCCTACCAAGTTCTTCAGTCAGATCATCCCATTTGAATTTACTCAAGTATTTAATATTCCAAAGGTCATAGTAGAATGCTGACCTTTTCTTCCCCCCTGGATAAACAGTACGGACAATTACCACGGTATCAACACAGACCACATTATGGACAACCCTGGCATTACTAGTAACAACTATATCAAATAGTACATCATTGCCTCTGCATGTTAAGTTTTACTAACAAACCAATATTTGGCTTTAGAGTTGGTAAGAATACATACCTATCTGTTCACCGTTTAACATATTAGCAACTCTTTTTGCTACTCTTTTGTCAGTGAATTCAACCCATCTGCAAAATTGCAGGCAAAGCAAGTGATGATATGCTAGTAGAGTAATCAAATTTTAACAGTCAATTAAATATCAAGAGAATACCCTTCCGAAAATACTAGGTCACGAGATCTACGCAACGACTTTGAAGGTGCTCGAGAAGCAGAATCTCCTATTGACAAATTTAGTAGAGTCCGTAGTCAGTCACAATCCACGTTCTGGCAAAGAGTTAAAAGAAATGAAACTAAGCATCAATGATGAACAAGAGGAGGTCACCTTCAGGAGCAAGATAAATCCTTTGAATATCACCATATTGTGAGAGAATACGCCGAAGCTTTAGGGGGTCCATATGAGGTGGAATACGACTCAAATAACAGACACCACGCTTATCGGCATTCTCTGCCTCCTTCAACAACCGTTTCTTCATTTTGTTTTTTCTGACATCCGTTTTCTCACCACTGTAATGTGAATTGGTTTCCTTCATAGCATTAATCTCCTTTTCCTCCAGTGGAATCCCATAGTTACCCTCCAAAACTTTGTTCTTCCTCTTCTTTATTTGGGAACTTGCAGCAACCTCTGCTTCATTACAGATTGTTGGGGAGGCCTCACGTTGAAGAGTCTCAACATCTGCCTGGAGATGTTCTCCCGGGGTTTCAGAACTGGAAGCTTCCTTCGATTTTCGCCTTTTCATTTTACAACCGAATAATGAACTTTAACTGCTAGAGTTGGACGAAAGTGAATTTCAATCAGATCAAACAAGCACGAAATTACAGAGAGGGAGAGAGGAGCGAGCGTTTGTAAATCTCTCTGCTTTATGTCAAGGTTTTGAAGCCAACTGTGGAAACGGGAGCCGGAAGCTGGAGGTGAGGAGATAATAATGAATGAGGTGTTGAGAAGGTTTTAAAAAAAAAAAATCTTAGTGGCAGTAGGGGTGCTCTTTGGTGGGAAACCACGTTCCCGGTCCCGTCCTGAGGAAGGGCTCAGGACAGCATTGATCCCAATCCCAGGAATTTACCATCCCGAAATTCCGGGACAGGGACGGGATTTTCCCAAAAAGTTTGCTGTATTGACTCTTGGACTCATTTGATTTTGATATGTTTTTCAAGGGGGGAGATACACAGAAGAAGATACAGAGTGTATAACATTGCATAAGCAAGTTTTGTACCGTAATCAAATTCCTCATAATGGTTGAAGAATAGCATCATAATGGTAAATAATCTTCAAGCTCAATTGCTTCGTTAGTATATATTTTTGAAGAGGCAATTCATTCCCTGTCACAAGCTCTGTTATTGAGTATAAAAGTTTACATTTAGAACCCTTTTAATATTTTGATTAAAGAGATGGGTCTAAGAGCATGGTGCGCATTAAAAAATACTACTTTTAGTCCTTTAGAAGGTTTGCCTACACAAACTCTGCAGTGTATTCTACGACAGTTAGAAGGAAGCAGAAAATTTTCTCGAAACCTTAGATAAAATGACATCAACAAAGCAAATAAAAGAATGAAAAAAAGTAGAACGGAAGAATCTTAGACAAAACCCGCCGGAAATCATGGAGATCAACAAGGATTTAATCACAACTTCAAAAAGATTAGGGTGTAATCAACACTTACTCTTTCCCCTCAGAAACCGCCGGAGATCGACGAGGAGGGAGGCGTCGAGGTGGAGACCGACGACGGACAACCGGATGAGACCAGAGATCAGACAAGGCAGAGAGAATAGAGCGAGACAAACGGTGGCTGAGCGAAAGTGAGGAGAGGAGGGCAACGTCACTTTCGAAAAGGGAATTTTAATCTTAGGGTATTTCAGAATTTAAAAAATAATATAGACACACACATATATGTTCGGGAGTCGGGACGGTGCGGAACCAAAGCTTATAATGCATAGTGGAAGATGACGGCCTTGCTTCTCAAATTAGGCTGTGCAAAGTGCAAAAATAAGAAAGTTGGGTTTAATTTAAAAATTTAAAAATTATATTAAAAAATTTAAAATTTAGACATGTTTTGTCAGTATTTAAATGCTGATTCATTATTTCAAAACACCGAGTTAGCATTTTCTATTAGTAAGGTTAACCATATTAAGTTCATGGAATTAAAAATAAAATTTTAAAACACTAAAATAAGACTTGATGTATAATATTTAAATGACTAAACATATGCCTTATTAAAATTCTGGGAAAATCCCATATAAAGCTACTCAAATAAGGAAAATTGTAAATTAGGTTAGTAAATTCAACAAACCCTTAATCAAGCCATTAACTCAATTCAAAATTTCAAAATGTAGATAAAATGACTTTTAACGCACGCTCCTCTCTTCTCTTTAAACATACAATTTAAGATTTTTTTTTTGTCCATCTGGTATCCAGAGCTTCGCCTTAACTAATCCAAATCTAACCCGTGTCGTGCACCTGACTATGGTGGGAGAGTCTTCCAACGGGGCTTTTTTGCACTCACAAAACTCGAACTCAAAACCTTACTTAAACGACACAAACCACAAGAAATTAGCCAATCGATGCATCGTTACACACATAATTGTCGTATTTTATTAGGCCCAAGCTTAGCCCTTCGGAAGTTTAGATGCCCAAAACCTTGGACGATTTCAACTGCCTTGTTTCTTTGGAATTTAGATACGCCGCTGAAAAGAAAACCTTTCACTTAGTCAACTCAAAAAAATTGTCAATGAAGGTTGGCACAGTTGGCTAAAGCATCAGCCTTTACCCCAAAAGGGCGGAGGTTCGATACTCGCTAGTCGATGTGAGAGCCTCGTTGGTGGGCGATCTGTAAGTACCTCTGTAAGCGCTCTTTGAGCCTAGAGTCATGCTCTAGCCCTGGTGGAATACCAGTGTCTACCCCTACCTAAACTTTTCAGTATCCAAAAAAAAAAAAACAAAAAGAAATTAATTTTATTTAGAATTTATTACCTCGTTTTAATTGCATGTTGTCATTACATGATCATAGTTTGTATTAGTAACTAGTAAAGAAAACATATGTAAGTGTGGCAGAAAAAATATTTCTACTGCAAAAGTAAAAACATTAAACCCTTTTTAAATATATATATATATATGCTTCACGGAATTATAAATAAACTTTTTAGGCTGTGTTTGGTTGGAAGGTAGGGGAGGGGAGATAATATTTTGACCAAATTGCTCATGGATTTTTTTTTTAAAAAAATTACATAGCTTTTTGCATCGTTTTCCGCACATTAACTTTATAAACATATGACATCATAATCATATCTGACTTTTTACATTAGAAATGGGTACCACAGCCTAACAGATTTAACTGTGCGGTAGGAGTCAGGGTTATCAAGTAATATACGAAATTGTTGAGAACTATCTTTTAAATCACCTTCACAACTTGATCCCAATTATAAATATTCCGTCACCCTAGTTAGCCTCTGATATATATATATATATATATATATATATACCGCCAGCAAAAAATTGGAGTCAAATTGAAGATATAAAATACAAAACTCACGCTCCCTTGTGTCAACTATCAAATGATGAAACAAGGTTGTTACATGTCAAGAGATAGTCTCCCGATAATATTAGGAGGAAGAGCTCAACTTACGCTAAATGGATACTTAAAAAGATGCCTGCATTCATTTTGAAAGTCAACATCACAACCTAGGGTCAACCCAACATCACAACCTAGGGTCAACCCATCCAAGTCCCACGCTGGCTCAAGCATCAATCTGATGAATCATTTTACCATTTCTGGATTCTCTCGTCAAATGCCAAATCCAGAAACATCAACCAGAACTCATTACAATCAAGGAAGAGTTGAAATCTATGTCCTGGGACCAAATCTTGCGCGAAGGTTATCATAAGTTTTAGACACCAATAGAAGTCTAGGGTCGTCTTCAGGAATCTCACGTTCCTGTAATTCCAAACAAAAATTAAGGATTCAGTTTACATATAAGATGGCTAATCAGTTACTATACCAACCGAGATTGAATTATGCAATTTTACTTAGCAAGAACAAATATGAATTCACAAACTATCAAGAAATATTGAAAGCACGCAGAAAATGAATAAATATTGAGGCCACGAGCTCACTTTTAACCCCTGGTAATAAGCTTCCACGGCAGGGAACGAAGGGACCATTCTACGAGCTTGCATCAGGTCCCATATGTAGTTAGCAGTAGTGTATCCCCCAGTCTGAAATTCAAGAAAAATCACCCGAATACTCGTTTAAAATCTGTGCAGCAAATATAATGTACTTCCTCCAAAGTCCAAAACAAAAAGAGTACGAGTACCTTTTCCCCAGCAGCTAAAAGCAGGAGATCACTTCCCATCTTGGTATTCAAGAAGAAGTTCCTTGAAATCATATTTACCTACATATTATAGATTAATAACCAGCCAAAAGTCTAAACAGTTTGCGTGTTAGAATGACTTAAGTTAGAGCAACATACCAGCGTGTCTTGAGCAATTTGCATTCCCTTTGGAGTGTGCCCAATCATTGCACCTTCTGCAAGTGTCTGCACCATGACGGTTTGTATCATTCAATGTTCTTTTTTCACGAATCATAAAAAAAAGGGTGGTGATTTAACATAACTGACTACAAAAACAAATGAAAGCCAACAACAGAGCAGCCCAAATTGTAGTTACCATGGGTAAATACAAAACTACCGGCCAAATATGCCATAAATGGAAGTTGAACAGGAGATACAAGTGGGGAAGACAAGTAGCAAGGAGAGATTGACTGCCACCCTCGTAATATAACACTACCTATAGCTACAAATATGCACATACCATAAAGAATAAAACTTGCAGATAATGTCACTTCAACTAATGCAGACAGAAATCTGCTTACACAACTAACAGCATATGCTGCTATGCACTATATACCGCATGGAATAACAGGGAAAACAGCAGCTGCTGCAAAAGAGACTGATTAACTACGCAGAGAAGACCCTATATATTTAATATTCAGGATCAATGACAATATAAGAAGTATCAGAGTTCATGAAAAACAATCTAGCCCCTTGGTAGGTCCAAGGTCAAATCCAAGTATTTGAATCAAACCAAAGACACCAAAGAACAAGAAAAATAACGCACTGACTTTGCCAAACTCACCACATAAAGTTCTGCAGCAACAGGCTTTCCTGATTTCGTGCAGTCTTCAAATGTTTGAAGACCACGATCAAGGTCTCCTGCATGTAAATAGCACCTGTATAAAATCGGTAATCAGAGATAAACTGGATTATTTAATAATAGAATTAGCAAACATATACCAGGAGAATAAAAGAACAGCAAGGTGAAAGGCTTGCCCCATCATTAACAGTGGCTCTAGTGCATATTTAAGAGTTGGAAGTCTAAAAGAACCTTGCCACATCATTAAAATTTGCCCCAGAGCAAGTTAACAAAACTGAAATTTTGGACCATGACATACACCAAAAGACTAGCAAGAGGAAATCAATTAATCAATTCTCAAGATGTTCAAATGATTAGCACATGAAAACAAACATGGCTACAACACCGCTTTAATTAACTGACAAACAAATACAAAGTCAAACGAAGATATTCTGGAAGTTTTCAAGTTTGAACAGTAAAACCAAAATTAGTAATCAATAAATACTCACCTAATTACTTGCATGACAATATAGATATCAGGAACTTTCCCTTCCTTTTTTAGCATCTCTAAAAGAGTATCTGTCAGCTGCCACAATCAATTATGAAGAATTGAAAATTTTCAAATATGAGATTTTGAAATAAAAAATAGAGATATGTAATTCTTTTCAAGAAATATGAATCTGAATATAAAAGAAAATCAAGTCATGCAGGAACAGGCATACAGAAAGTCCAGAGTGAACCAGATTAAGTAATTGTGTTTAATTATCAAAGGCATTTGTGTTTTAAGCCTAGCAACTTTTTTTTTTTGGGCCAACCAGTCTACTAACACTATTCAACAAACATCAAGTGATATGACCAAAGCAATGCAATGATGCAGCCACATTCATGCTTGTATAACCAAACCAACAGTCAATTCATCCATGGATTCTCAGCTCAATCTGGGGTGGGTACCAGAAATAGGTCATGTGCCAATAGAATTCACAATTCATAGCAGTAAGCATACCACCGATTGCAATACTTAACTCAGTTGCCTCTATTTTTGTTGGAAATCAGATTATTACCCATGATCCTAGCTCTATCATATCCCTTGATTCTAGTTGTATTAGTTTAGGAAAGACTTCTAACTGATTGTAATCAATCCTTTATATTGTAATCCCTTTAGTCTTGTCTTTGATAGCTCTCTTAGAGTTTATATAAGTGTGATCCTTTCCTATGAATAAAGATAACATTGAGAATGTTTATGCCTCTTACAATATGGCATCAGAGCCTGTAAGCCTTCTGGTCGAAGCCAGAGTGAGAGAGGTCAATGTGCTTGGTCGACCACAGTGACCAAACTCACTGTGTCAAAAGGTCACAATGTTGAAATCGAAGGTCACAGTGTCGCACCACCACCATCCACCTTCTGCTGCCACTCATCAGTCAGTCGACCCCCTCTGTCTAGCCAGAAGTCACGATTACTAAGAGACAGAGAGAGGAAAACGTCACCTACGGCGACCTCCAGATCTACCTGAAGGAGAACGCGTGGGACCACACCTCCACCACAGATGACGTCAACACTTGTCGATCAGTGGATCCTGGAGAAGCGACGGCGAGGCGACCGGTGTGTGACCACCACGCGCCATCACATTCCCAGTGCGTGACACCCATGCGTTGCTATGAACAGTGATCTCCGGCGACAATGATTTTTCCAGTAAGATGGATCCCTCTCAATTTCCTCCCCAGTTCGGATCAATTCCTGAAAAACCAACCAGAATAATTCCCACCACTTTTATGTCCAGTACAAGTTCTCAAACCCAAAGCACTTCATCTTCTTCCTCCACTACCAGTACTACAGTACCAACCAGAACATAGAGATGCCACCAGATTTCTTAGAAAATCACACTATGGTTATTAACCATAAGTTTAATGGTCACAACTATCTCCAGTGGTCATAAAGCGTGCTAAGGTATATTTGTGGAAAGAGAAAAGAGAAATATATAAATGGGGCAGCCCCTGGTGACCCCAATTTCGACACTTGGTGTGCTGAAAATAATCAAGTCATGACTTGGTTGTGCAACTCGATGACTGTGGAGATTAGCGAGGGATATCTGCTTGCTCACACGACAAAGGAAATCTGGATCTTTGCTCAGAGGACCTACTCCTCACTTGAAAACACTGCTGCCTTGATTCACCTAAGGCAACAACTCTGGGATTTGAAACAAGGTAACATGTCGGTGACAGAATATTATAATGCTTTGCTGAAGTTGTGGCAACAACAAGATTTATTTAAGGTTCATCCCTAGAAAAACCTGGACGATGCACAATTGTACAAAAGGATCGTGGAAGAAGGAAGGATACACAACTTCCTCCTAGGCTTAAACATCGCTTTTGAAGAGATAAGGGGCAGAATCATGTGGCTGAAGCCACTCCCACAACTCTTTGATGTTGTTAACTTTGTGCAATTCAAGGAAAGTAGGAAACTCCTAAACCAAAGTGGTCCAAGTCAAATCGAAGGCTCAGCACTCGCAGTCCAGGGATCACATGGGGAACGCAAGACCACCAAATGGTGCAACTATTGTCAGAAGGAGGTTCATAATAGAGAAGAATGCTAGAAACTCTAGGGAAAACCTTCCAGTGAAATCTCGAACTTCCAAAGTCACATTACCCCACCTAAACCAACAGTTGAGAATGATGATCACCTGAGCAAGGAAGAATTACAGATGCTTCGCAAGATACTTGAGAAGTAGAATAAGTCGAACTCTATTATTCTCAGTGTGAATCTGGTACAATCCGGATTTAAAAACGAGGAGGACGATTGAAACTTCTAGAGAATGGGACGCGAAATTCTTTTGGACGTGTTTTACTATGCAATATGGGACCTCTGAGACTCAATTATGAATACAAGCCCAAACAAAATATGGGACCTCTAAAACTCAAAAAGGAGTACAAGCCTAAAACAAAAAATATGGGGCCGCTGGGATTCAAGAAGTACAAGTCTAAAGATTTTGAAGATTGAAGCAAGCAGAACGAAGTTTGAAGGATTTCGAAACAAGCTGGGAATGATCGACATATACTCTCCAGCTTGAGGGGGAGTGTTGGAAATCATATTATTACCCATGATCCTAGCTCTATCATGTCCCTTGATTCTAGTTGTATTCGTTTAGGAAAGATTTCTGCCTGATTGTAATCAATCCTTTATATTGTAATCCCTTTGATCTTGCCTTTGATAGCTCTCTTAGAGTTTATATAAGTGTAATCCTTTCCTATGAATAAAGATAACATTGAGAGTGTTTATGCCTCTTACAATAATTTTGTTAACTTAATCTGTGTCCAATACATGCATGCCAAATAATGAGTGAACTGTCTAAAAGGCTTCCTTCAATAGGATGGTACATAAACAAACTAAACCATAGTAGCATTACCCTGCTTTTCTTTGCTGCTAGTTACCCTGATTTCATGTGGTTTAATTAGCTTATGCCACATACAGAACTACGATAATGAGAGAAAGAAGATAGAGCAATGATAATATATCATTTGTATAAAATTAACAACAAACTAATGACTTATACCTCGATATTTTTTAGATCAGCAGAGGCATGAAATGCAGCATGATAGGCAGTTAATTGTCTGGCCAAAAATCCACCACGTCTATGAACATATTCTGCTGTTGGCAAGTTGTATAACTCCTCATCTGAGACACCCATCATAACATTCTCAGCATTGGCGCTATCACTTTCGACTGAAGACCACATCTTTGACCTCTCCACAAACTCAACCACCTTTTCCATGCAGTTATAATTATAAGTTTAAGAATTTCTAAAGAACTTGAACAACAATACAGGGCGGAGAAAAGAGAAGATTCACATTACTTTTGTGGCAAAATCATCTGCCACAGGTGTCTTGTTCTTGTGTGCAACTATCAGCCCAGCATAGCAAAACTTGTTTAATCCAAGACCGGCTGCAGTCATATCACGGACAATTGCATACCTGGATCAATAAGAATTTACATTGTATACTGTTTGGAAAAAATAATTATATTCAAGGAGAAAATTTGTAGGCTGAGAATTTCAAAAGAAGAATATACATTGTAGGCTGCCAGGCTGTATTTGTTAGGCTTTCCGGAGTAAATTTAAACAGCAATTGTAAAATATCCCCCTGATTTTAGGGGTTTTTTTTTTGGGAGGAGGGGGGGTGTGATATGTCATTAGGCAGGAACAGAAATAGTTTAAACATACACTCGATCTAACCGCCCATCAGCTGCACAAGCATGTAGCAAGCAGATGAAGGTTTGCACATTGGGCTTTACTTCCATGTGCTTCATCTCCTCCAAAATCTTCATTTGTAAGAGGTAAAGAAAAATTATCATACGTCAAGCGACTAATAACCACTTCTTATACAGCAGAATTCTAAAAGGCGTGTCAACCAGTTGATGGTGGCTCATACCTGTATAGCCTTATCAGAGTTCTGGCATTTCCCGCAAGTTGAAATGAGAAAGTTGTATAAAGTAACCTATAGACATCGATTCTACACATGTCATGGACAAATAATTTTGAGACTGAAAAGGGAAATTTATGCAATTAACAGGAAACAAGTTTTGCTGGGCACATAGCATTCATTTCACAGGAACTAAATTATTTATGTGAAAACATAATAACAATTTTATTGCTCAACTCACAAAAAGGAATAGTCTGACTTACTATGGGAGTAGAAAGCAGATTAACAATGCAGTGCAACCATGAAAACACTCAAGGACATTGTTGCTACACTTTAACTCACAAATCCCTACCTTTGGCATCACCAAAAGTGGTTTTGCTCTCAACTCAAGTCACATTTCTTTTGACCGGAAGTTACCATAGAAAAATAATCAAATTATCTTCCAATCAAATGCAAGCATTAAAGTATGAACTATGAAGAATAACAAAACATGCATACGTAGCTAAATTATCATTCAAGATACATAAACTTGATAAAAAAGAACCATAAAGGAACCCATAGATTCGCATCATCTACAAGCTACTTTAATTGGGAGAGGGCAGAGTTACCTTGGCGCGGTCAAAATATTTAAATTTACTGTAGAAGGTTGTGAGACATACTTTGCCAGGCATAATGCAAATGTATTAGGAATGTCAATATATCCGGTCTACATCACTCATGTCGTTCACAAATCACGAAAATTATGAGTAAACTTCAAGCAACCATGTTGGCTCCTTCCTATCGTGAACAAAAGGCAACTAAGTAGCCCTTTTTCAGCAAACATTTTGAATGTTTAGGAGTTGGTCGGGAGAAAGGCTACCGATTACGTCATTTAAAGCCAATTAGATAGCAGGAACAAAATAATTACGCAAGCAAACACGTGAAGAAAGACCACAAGGCATAGATTTCAGTTACATACATCAGGGGCCAGACCCATGATCCTCATTTGGTCCCTGAAGAAGAAAGCGTCTTGCAAACGAGAGCCTTTCATGGTTCCAACAATGAACGAATGGAAAGCGTCCCGAGTAGGCTGCACTCCATCAAGCATCATATCATCATACACATCCCTCAACAAGAAATGCCTATTAAAGAATTGAATACACAATGAACCAGATATAATATTTGGGAACGTGAAAGCTTTCGATTAACTGAAACTCTGAAAGATAAAAACAGAGGACCTTCTTTGAGCTGTGATAGAGCCCACTACAGTATTATACTCGGAGACATTATTCGCATAATTTCTTTTAGCAAATTCTTCCGTGGAAGCAGCGAAGTATCGGCGTCCAACGACCCGGACCAGTAATCTTTGCTGGCCTGAAAAAACAAGAGGGGCATAAATTCAGATAAGCATATCTCCGGATCCAAAATGCGTGGCTGATCTTCTTCCGGTCACATTTCTGTATAGAAATGAATATAGTAGAGGTGGAGTACCGATGATGGAGCGAAGGAGCTTCATGGTCGTATATCAATAGAAGAGTCCTAGCTCTCTGCTCGTGTTTCTAGTTTCCCACTCAACGGAGTAAAACCCTTGGATTCTGATGGCTTTTCCGTTCGGAACTTCGCATGGTTTGTTGGGCTTATAATTGCTCACGGAACCTTTCTTGTAAGCCCAATGGTTAGGCCTGTTTCCCCATGTCAGAACTTCATGCATATGAACGAGCACTTTTTTTTTTTTTTCACTCATGTCCTAAATATAATTTAAATCAATTATTTGTAACAAATATATAATAAGTTGACTTATTTATAGCACCTTTTTAATTATGGTTTTCCTTTAATAGGAACCTCTAAATGAATAATTAACAGGATACCTTGGAGAAGCCTAGGAGGACAATTTATAGTTTGTTGTTTTTTACTTGACTCCTTAATCCTTACTTCTTTAGTTTGTTACTACCTCCGGTCATAATTATAGGAACACTTTTGCATTACAAAAGTGTTCCTATAATTAAGACCGGAGGGAATATTTTGTATCCCTTCTTTTATAAAACAGATGTAGCAGCCTAGAAGGACAATTCATACTCATATGAATTAAACAAAACACATAATTCAATAAAAAAAACATAATTCAATAAGATATTGGCTGGCCCAGAAAAAACATTGAAGTTTCGTCTAACTAAAGTGTTTGGCTTATCTTAAAAAAGAACATTTTTTATGATTTATGAGACAAACTTTACTAACATACTTATATAGTGTACAGGGCAAAATTACTTAAAATAAAACAATCCAAACACATACTATAATTTAAAAGAAATGAAGGCATAAGAGAGAGAGAGAAAATTAATGGAGAGAAACCAAGTCACATCTTTTCTAATGTGAAGATGCCGTAGGAGTTGCTCTCCCCAAACGATGGTTGTTTGGTACAGAGAAGATTTGAGGAGGGAAAGGAAGGGAATAAAATATTTTGAAGGATGAGAAAATATCACTTGAAGGAAAATGAGTTGTTTGGTAGGTAAAAAATGGAATTAGAAAAGAGTCAGAAAATACATATTTTACCCTTAAAAGTAATCAATTCAAAATGAAAATAAAAAATGTATTTCTTTTTCATAAATAAATGCCTCGACTTTGAATCGCAATAACAAAATCAATCAATTCCAGCTGTCAAGAAGATTGAAGAAATATATAATAATATATTGTTAAACACTAAATAAATTAAATGAATAAAAAATATTAAACTTAAATAAATAAATATAAATATTCAAAATAGATAAAATAAAATAAAAATCATGGTAGATTTTAGACATTTGATAGATCACCAATTGTTATGGGATAATGGATGATATCGAGAGTTAGACAAATATTAGGAATACATGTTTATTTAAATTGGTTTAGATATTTTCTATTTTATTTAAAGGGTTAAGAGGCAAAAATATATATATGCTTTTTTCTTTGACTTTGTTTGTGTGCGAAAAATAGTACCAATGAGTATCCTAAAATATAGGATCTAGAAAAAATATTTCAAGATGATAATTGACACTAAAGAAATACTTCAAGATACTAAATGGTACTGAAAAAAATACTACGTGATCTTGAAAAATTATTTTAAGATCTTGAAAAATATTTCAGGGTACTGACTGGTACTAAGAAAATAGTTCAAGATACTAACAGGTATTAAAAAGATACTTCATGATACTAACTAGTACTAAAAGAAATACTTCAAGATACTGACCGGTATTAAAAAGATACTTCAGGTACTGACTGGTACTAAAAAGATACTTCAAGATACTGACTGGTACTAAAAACATACTTTCTGATTTTGAAAAAATATTTTAAGGTACTGAATGGTACTAAAAAATAGTTGAGAATACTGACTTATACTGAAAAAATACTTCAGGATCTTGAAAAATTATTTTATGATATTGAAAAATTATTTCATGATACTGAATGATACTAAAAAAATACTTCAAGCTACGGACAAGTACTAAAAAGATAAAAACAAGTCAAACTAAAGGTCAAATATTTTTTTGCACCTAAAAAATAGTACATAGTGTTTGGTGCTCTTTTGGCCAAACCACATGTGTATTTCTGTACCTCAAAAGCCACGTCATCGTCAATTTTTACACCTTGAAAACCACGTCATCATCCAATCAGCTAAAAAGGTCAAACTTAACGTTGAAATGGTATTTTTATACCTAATTTATAACCACGTGGTCACTTTTACACTTTAAAAATACTTGGTGTTGGCGCTCTTTCGAAAAAAGCACAGGTTTGTTTTTGTCCCTTAGCCCTTATTTAAATCATTAAAGCAGCTTTGTTCACTAATTTGATCCAAATTCTGAAAAATGAATTTTTTTAACGGGTCATATTTCATTCAAAACTTAATTATAGTAATAGGTTATTTACTGAATTTGGATTTATTAATATTTAAATTTTAATATAATAAGAAAAAAACAAGAAAATTAAATTTGAATTTGAATTTGATACAAATTTGGTTGTGTTAAATTTGAATTTATAAATCAAATTTGAAGTTGATGGCGAAACATTTATTTTGGAGCAAAAAAAATCGCAGGAAAAATAGGAGATCACTTTTGTTTTGATGCATTCCCTGATTCTCCTCGTCCGTATAAACAACAATGATTGAAGACGAAAGTGAATAGTGTACTGCGCCTTCCTTTACTCAAATACTCACCAGATCACTAAAGAACAAAAAGAAACCGAAAAACTTAACGATAATTCAATAAAGCAGAAATCAATTGCGCAGTAACTACCTTTTCTTTGGAATCTAATGAACCTGTGACTGCTCCAACCAGTCGTATTCTTCAAATCCCTCCTCTATTTATTCTCTCTGGTGATAAAATTCACTAGAAAAAAAGACAATTTCTTTTGGTTCAACTCCACCTGTGACTGCTCCAACCAGTCGTATTCTTCAAATCCCTCCTCTATTTATTCTCTCTGGTGATAAAATTCACTAGAAAAAAAGACAATTTCTTTTGGTTCAACTCCACCTGTGACTGCTCCAACCAGTCGTATTCTTCAAATCCCTCCTCTATTTATTCTCTCTGGTGATAAAATTCACTAGAAAAAAAGACAATTTCTTTTGGTTCAACTCCAATCCCTCCCTCCAATTTCAAGGGGAAAAATTGTCCAAAACTCCTATTATTTATCAAGGAAACTTGAAATTCCACCAATTTTAGTGAGATCACATCTTCCCCACCATCCCTTCCAACCCAATCGGGCTCCTAGTGTCTTGAATGCGTAGCAAATCTATATGACCATATGTCTCTTGGTGTTACTGTAACGTAAAGTTGGGGAAACACGTGTGGTGGTGAAACAGTGAAAGGGACCCCCACAACCACAAGGGGTATTGGCCTTCCAAGTTCCCCCCACCACAGTCAATACACTGTTAGGAACAAACGTGCTTGATTCACGTCCTAAAGACCAGCTCATTTCCCCTATCTTTACTGTTTCAGGTTTGACCAGATCGTCGTCTCGAGCAATTATTACTGTTACGACCAATTTCAGTGTTTCAATTCACCCCATCAAATTGTCATTTCCTTCCTTGAATACAATAAAATAAAACACCAAAATATGCTGCTGTACAGTATTCCATTTTTAATCCCTAAGAACTGATATTCAAATGCGTAGACAACCTCAGAACAAAAAAAAAAAATGCGTAGACAACCAAATCAAATAATAAAAAAATGAACATCTACAAAAGAATGCAAAGAATTTTGGGCAACACGATAATTCCCAACTTTTAGTAGAGCTTTATTCGGGTATTGACAGGGCTCCTACAGATGGGGCACGTCTGAAGATCTTGTCCGCATTCACAACAAGTCTGCCAAACAATACACAAAACATAACATGTCAAATGCCAATCTCTTCATCTGATTCTAATCATTCTCTAGTACGAGAAGAGGAGATTGATAACTGTTTTTACCTGATGACCGCATCCAAAGGCCATGTCTTTTGAGTTGCTCAGACATATGGGACAAAGCTGCACAAGAGCAGCTCAATGTGTTAGTAGTTGTAAAGCCCTTGAATAATTTGAGCAAAAAAAAAAAAGCCCTTGAATAATACTCCATCACCAAATACCACATTTTCAACGTTATTGAAATCTACAGTAACGACTATTACAGATTTAGTCACATCATTCACAACGGACTGGGTGATCTAAAATTAATTATTCAAATAAAACACGAGATATTAATGTGACTAAATCATCACCAAATACCACATTTTTAACACTACTGAAAATCCATAGCAACGGCAATTCCAGATTTAGTCACATCATCACAAATAGAAAACCAGCACGCACTACAAAAGGAACGGGCTGGCGTGATGTGAAATTTATTACTCAAATAAAACACGAGATATTAATCTAGCACACTGGTTTCACTAGATAGCATCTACAACAGGCCATTTGGTTGGAGGGATTTTACTTCCCTCCCCTCTTATGGTCAAACATTTGGAAGGGAGGGGAGTGGGCTTGCTATGACCGAATTGACCTCAATGATTTCTGATATTCTCGAACTGCCCTTGTGCGTCATTATAGAAGGGAAAATTTCAGTCAGCTCCCTTGTCAGCAAATTAATATCAGTCAACCTCTAAAACTTTCTAACACTTCATTACACCCCATGGTCAAAATGAAATTAATTTTTATTGGTGAAAACAATCATGCCCTTCTTTTATTTTTTTCATAAGAGTATTTACAAGACAAATAAAGGCATTTACAAGATAAATAAAGAGTTCACAAGACAAATAAAGAGATTCGAAAAAACTTAGGGAATTAAAAACATTTTGGTCATTGACAAGACAAATATAAGCATTCACAAAATAAATAAAGATATTTACAAGACAAATAAATGGATTCAAAAGAACCTAAAAAATTAAACATTTTGATCATTTATAAGACAAATATGGAAATTTACAAGACAAATATGGATATTTACAAGATAAATAAGACAATTTACAAGACATAAGGTAAGGGCATCATTCTATTTTCACCCATAAAAATCAGTTTCATTTTAACTATGAGGGCGCAGTGAAGTTTCAGAAAGTTTTGGGAGTTGACTGAAATTAATTTGCTACCAAAGGGGCTGACTGATATTTTCCCATTATAGAACTCATGCCTCTCTGCACAGCCCTCTTCAACTTTTCATAAATGCTGCCCAAGACTTGCGTTTCTCAAGTCCAGCTTACAAACTCGTTGATATTATGTTGGGTGACATATGCTTAGAACATGTTTTTGCAAATACTTTGCTTTATATGTTCTATACCTGCGTTTCTCAAATTCACCTTCAATAACACTATAATTTTGTTATTAAAAACTATATACGTACATTTGTTGTTATATTAATCTATATTTAAAAAAATCAATAAAACATCTATAATAATTAATAAAAATACATCTGTTGCATTTAACCAAAAAGAGCACAATGTTGTTTTACTAATTTTTTTCAAATACATAGCTATAACATTTAGCATACATCATAATATAAATATAATTATATACTATTAAACATCAGGAGAGAGTTTAAATTTGATTGGGGTATAATTGTTTATTCAGTATCATATTAATGACCGGAGGAAGCAGGATATTCGTCTTGAACCTACCAAGTAACTTCACAATAGCTATATGATAACAAAGGTGTTACAGCAAAAGCTATGTCTCAAAACAAATAATCCCTTGTCCAATGATTTTTCAGTCAACGTTGGGCAGACTACCATAAATCTTGCCCAGTTTTCTTGTATCATCAACAGTTGCTGAACTGATTTTTGAGGAAAAGAATGTGGCTATATGTAATTAGAACAGGGAATTAGGGATGGCCCTAAAAGGGCCGAGCCTGAAAAGCCGTTTTTATGTAAAGGTAATACATAAAAGCTCTTTAATATAAAATATTGACACAATTCCAACTAATTCCTTACAGAATTCTCATAAAACATATTTGCTCCATAAAAACGTGAGCTATGGACACATGATTCCATTCGATGGACTTAGTACCTGATTGTCATAAGTGGAGCTTTGAACAGGAGGAGCTGTGCCAACTGAGACATTGTCACGATAAGGAGGAACACTTGGTTCAAAACTAGCAGGATGATAAGGCTTTGAAGCGCCCAAAGAGGCAGAACCATACATGTGGGCAGAACCATACATGGGTGGTGGGAGGGGAACTCTACCAGAAGCATTGTTCTTCCGGCTACTACAGTAAATCAATGAAAGCATATGACCACAACTTTTGTCAGAAAATGAAGCCAGTAAACCTAAAGCCAACAGGAACAGAGAGAAGCCAAATACTTACCCCAGCAGATTAAGTTCTATAGCTGCCTTGTACTGTGAGGGAATTTCCATCAATGCTGCAAGAGCAAATGCTGCCTCTTTTCGTGATGGGGGAATGTTCTTTGACATAATCTCTGTGAAATTCACAAACTAGAGGGGAATAAAAAAAGGCTGTAGATCAGATTACAAAACTAGTAACTTTTGGTAAGTTGCAAAGACAATTTTTCAGCACCATAATCACCTACCTGAAAGTTATCGAAGGCCCGAGCTGGGATATTATCATCAAACTCCTTCATCATGTCCCATGGTCCATCTCCAACTCCGACCAATATGATTGAAAGGGGAAATTTGCTGTGAACATTGTGGGCATATAAGACAATAGATTTTTGAATTTGAATAAATAAGAACTCGGGCAAAAATGACATAATCACCTGGCCTGAACGATGGCATCCACAGTCTTTTGCTCCTGCGGACTTAGCTTGCCACGTCCAGTATCAACACTTCTTGTTACCTGAGGCAAAAATCATAGTGAGTGAGCTCAGTTTATAATAATAAAAACAACAATAGTTGATCAATAAACAGAGAAAAATGACAAATAAGTCACATGGATTGAAACACCATCCTCTCAACTAGTGGAGACCCAGTCTAAAATTGAATATGTTGGTTCTCCTTCCCAGTAGCTAACTTTTGTGGAAGGGGTTCTCACTCCGTTTGATGCTCATCAGTAAATATAACTTTGCCCACCAAAAGACAAGGAAAAAGAAAAAAAGAAAACACTTCCTATACAGGATTATAATACCTGGCCATCTGCAATTATCACCAAAACATGATACTGACCACCACTTTGCTCGACAGTGGTCATGGCCATTTCAATTACTGGTGCAAATGAAGTAGGACCTGAAATAATAATTACAAGAATTGATAGCTTTAATACTAGATATCTATATCCATAATAACAAGTAAAATATGTATAGAAAGAAAACAAGAGTAGAAGAGATATAACCAGCAAGTCGAAGGTGAGGAACAATTTCCCTATAACGACTCAACACTTCTTCAAATCCATTACAAAATCTTTCGTCTGGATAGAAATTAAAGACATCTTGATCATGCGTTGATGCTGCCAAGACATCACAGTAATACCTTTTATCATCTCTAAACTTCAAATGGAAATTGATAAAAAAAAATATGTTAAAATAAATTGTATGAACTTTGAGAGAGATACCATCTCCAAATCCAAAACAAGGAATCAAATTATCCTCATCAAATGCAGCCAAGGTTTTGCCAATGATGGATATTGCTTGTTCATAGGGATTTAGATCAGTCCCAATGTGATGCAGGCTTCTTCTGTTAAATGATATTTTTCCTAGAAGACCAAGAACGGGATATTTCAATACAACACACTTGATTAATTCCAACTCCAGTTTAAAACATTGCACGACCTAACCTGTCCACTCATTGCTCTTGGTGAAATCAATACCAACAATAAGATTGGAAGACTCAAGGCCTGCCTGTGCAAGAGCTTCAGTTACCTGCAACAGTAGATATTCATAAACAAAGTGTTTTTTATGTTCAGCGAATTAAATTTTATTTGTCCGATTGGACATAAATGAAAGAGGAATGAACACACAGTCCTCCATATTCTATCATATCATATTAATTAGAAAGAACCTTCTGTTCTACCAAATTTAATATAGTAATCAGACAAATAGTTAAATATCTAGCCCTTGTATTTGACTATTACGTGCCAAAACAAATGGAAGAACAATAAAATGATCCTTAATCGTTTGAGTTGTGAACAATTCTAGGAAGGTAAATAAAGAAGTTTCATGCTAAGCAGAAGAAAATCAATGCATCTCTTACCTCCTCCACGGAATTGTAGTTATCAGCGATCCTCGAGTACCTTCTCTCCAACTTGTTCCTGCTGCCGCCAGCCATGCTAACTGTACCATAAGGCTCCTGACCATAGTTTTGTGGTGGAGGAAGTTTTGCGGTGGAGGGATGTAATATTGCTGCGTAGAATAAGACTGCTGAGGCTCATAAGGCTGGCTTCCGTCATAAGCTGGTTGAGGATATGAATTCCACGACGAAGACGAAGTTGAACGATATGATGAACCTCGCTCCCAACTCTCCTCCTTGGAACTTTTGCCTCCCATCAACTAACGTCAAATCTCTTAAAAAATATAGTTCCTAACCCGCTTTTATCCTTCGAGAGACAAGGCAGTTAAAACAACCCAACCAATCCGAATCAACAACAACCAAGGAAAAACAGGAAGAATCCCAGACAATGATAGACTTGAAATCAAATATCAAATACTTTGAAATAATATATATTAGGGGTGGAAGCTCTAACCAAATTCTTTAATTGCACTATGAGCCGACTTATTAACAAAACCCACCGACTCAAGAAGATAGACCTCATTAAGTTAGCGAAGAAGTCGCCAGATGTATCAAAGAAGCCAAGTGCTTCCAAATACAATCAACACACGGCACTTTGGTAAATACGAATAGCAGTCCAAGTTTTGTTCAACTGGTAAAAGAAAAAATACGACAAAATAGAATACTAATTCCCACAGAAAATTACATATTTTCTTTCTTATCCAACCTCATCGATATTGAAACAAAGGCAATAGCAGAAAAACAGCCAGAGCCAAAAATGAACATTCCTACTAGCGACAGTTTATGACAACGGCACAATTAACCAGCATAAACATGGAGAATAATCAGCATTGCATTGCGCGGCATGAGATCTGCCTCATACAACACTTCATTCGAGAAAGCAAGAAGAAGAAGAAATATCTTAGGCAATCAATTTCCCATTGTGACAATACCTAAACGATGACGATGTTGAGGAGCGGGGTCTTGCAATGAGGAGAGTTCGCGCGCTCCGATCTGAGGAAGAGTATATTCACCGGTGGATCTGTTGATAATTAAAGATCCGATTTTCGAATAATTATTCGAATAGGTAAAAAGGGGCGACAGAAAAGCGAGCCCACTTTTTGTCCGCCGAAATCAAAAGAGGCCGTCACGTGAACCGTGAACGCTTCCGCCGGCGGGGCGGTCGTCCACGCGCTTGTTTGGGATCAGGATCGAATGCACATTATGTGCACATAATAATTAGGTGCCCAATTATTATGAGCATATTTTTTTTAATTTTTTTTATATATTGTATTTATTTATATTTAGATTATATGCTGTTTTCTGGAATTTTTTTTTGCACCCAGTATCTCAAAATTTATATAATCTAATATACACCCATAAAGTATCATATAATTTAAATCTAAATAAATACAATATATAAAAAATTTAAAAAAAATATGCTCATACTATGAACACATAATTGGGCACCTAATTATGTGCACTGTGCACCCGATCAGGATCAGATCACCAAGCATTTGCTTATAAATTATCCATTATTTTAATATTGACTAAAGTATTCCTTCAAATTTGTAAAGTGCACGTTTGGTCTCTTAATGTTAACACTGTTAGTCTGACTTAATGGAAAATACTGACTACAATTTCAAGCGTGTGCAATTAAATGCTGACCAAGTATGCTTATATGTTAATAATTTAATAAATCAATATTTTAAATCTTATTAATTGAAAAATATTTAATCTTCTCATACTGTTTTAAGGTTTTTCACGTTTGTGAAGATTAAATATATGTATTTTTTGTTTGTGAAGATTAAATATTTTTCAATTAATAGGATTTAAAATATTAATTTATTAAACTACTAACATATAAGAATGTTTTATCAGCATTTAATTGTACAGTCATCGCTTAAAATTGTTGAGTTAGTATTTTCCGTTAAGTCAGACTAACGGTGTTAACGTTAGGACCAAACGTATACCTTACAAACTTAAGGGACTAAAATAATACTAAAGTCAAACATGAAGGACCAAACGTATACTTTAGCCTTTAATATTTTAAAATGTATTATTTCCCTCAAAAGTCTCCCAGACGTTTCTAGAGTTCTTATCTAAACATTTATTTTTTATAAATGTATTAATTTTAATATAAAAATATTAGTCCCTTTTATTTTTTATAATTTAAAACACTATTTAAGAGATTAAATAATTTTTTTATTAAAGTATCATACAACACTTGAAAAGTTAAAACATGTTGGTTTTTTACGTTTTACTTAAAAAGTGACCTCCCTGGGCATCTAAAAGTTAAAGGATTTTTTTATAGGGAGAATCCTTACCAAGGCCCAAAAATACAAAAAGGGCTCCAACAACTTTCCTCTATCACAAATGGCCCTAGGGCCCTAATGGCTATTTGATGAAAGAATGGAATGACATTAATATCCCTAGATTAATAAAAAAAGAAAGAGAGTCTGGACAAAGGCAGCACGTTTTGGCGCCTGATGAAAAAGGCAAAAAGCTTAAACTCTGATCACAAAAACATAACGTAAGGAGAAATAGACGCAAGGCAAGCTGATCGTTTATATCTGCTCAACGTTGGGAGAAACTGATCGTTCATTCTCAGATTGTTCCCACGTGTCTTCTGATCATCTACTGCATTATTCTGAACTCAGTGGGTTTTTATTTGTTCTTGAACATATTTTTCCACTTAGAAGGTCAGCTAGTTGAAAGGTTGGAGCTTGGCCAAATTTATGCTATTATCGGCTTGGAAATAGGTATGAAATACTAAGTTTTTCATCAAGATATCATCATCACCATTCTAGTTGGACTTTAATCATTTTAGGGTTGGGTGGAAAAATGTTGCTCTGTTTTTTGGGTTGAAAACAGAGGGAAAAGCTGTGTTAATGGGAATGGGATGAAGCTGCATTGGTGTAAAAATGCTGAAAATGGATAGTTGTTAATATGACTGTTATAGTTGTTAATATGACTGTTATAGTTGTTAATATGACTGATATAGTTGTTAATACAAGGTGAATGTAAAAACGTTGTAGGTTCTGATTGTTTTTGGGCATGGAAACAAATGGAGGTCTGTTTGTTAGGGGGAATGACTGAATGTGATAAGGTTTGAAATGAGATTGTTGTAAATAGCTACGCTTTAGTTGCTAATGTATTTGTTAAAGTTGTTAATACTAACTTTATGTTGCGATCATAATTAAAGATGGCTAGTACTTAGGAAGAATCTATTATGTTTCTTCCATGTGGGGGGTAACATTGTTTGTGGGGAATGACAAGAAAGTGACTATGTTGGTGGAAGGGTAAGAACAAAATGCATTAAATAAGGAACAACATATCAGGAGTTGATCAGAATCATTGCGTCTTTAAATGGGGATGAAAGTCCTGACATTTGCGTGAAGTTCAAACTAAGCATGGATGCATCTACATTTGTTGATCTTGTAGATGATGAAGGGGTTGAACATTTGATAAGGTATAATGAAACATATTGTCATGTGTACGTTGAAGAAAATGGGGTTAATGACAATAGACCGCAACGAATGAATGTTCAAACGGAAGAGCAAGAAGTGTAAGTCTTGTTGTGTTAAGAAATGTATTTTGTTCCTATATAAATTGTCATTACTTGGTTCTCATTACTTGCACTAATAATTGTTGTTTGTCGCAGGAGGGATGAAGTCTTTGGAGGTGCAGCTGTGTTGTCTATGTCTCCCCCTGAAATGTTCACTGAAACTCAAGACTTGCTATCATTGCCGTGTTCTTCGCAAAGTGTACCATCAAGCATGCCTACAATGAATCATTCGAAATGGAAGGATTTGATCATGGGAGAAAGACCCTTATTGTATCTCATCCACCCAAATGTAGCTTGACATCATCGCTTGTAATTGATGGTGTGAGATGTAATATTGACAAGACGGCAAATGAAATTCGAACGGACTTGTATAGTGAGTATAGGGTACTACTGAACTATGGTCAAGCATATAGGGCGAAACAAAGAGCCGTGAGGCAATTGCACGGACGAGTTGAGGACTCTTACAAGGTCATTCCTTGGTTGTGTGAGACTCATAGAGAGTGACCCCGACACGGTTGCAAAATGGGAAGGGTCACCCGATAACAGATTTGAGAGGCTATTTATTGCATATGGTTGCTCTATTAAAGGTTTCCTAAATGGTTGTCAGCCAATACTATATATAGATGGATGTCATCTCAGTGGTCCTTATAGGGGAACAATGTTGTCAGCTTGTACGTATGATGCAGACAATCAAATGTTTCCCTTAGCATATGGCATTGTCAGTGGTGAGACATACGATGATTGGGCTTGGTTTCTAAATAGTGTAAAACAGTTACGGGATCAATGGTCATAACAATTGTGTCGATCGGAATAACTCCATTATTGGTCTTGTAAAAGATATATTTGGCACCGAGAGACATGCATTTTGCTATAGGCATGTAAAGGAAAACTACGATTCGAGTTCTGAAAATCAATAAAGGAGTGACACGTACCTGCGGGAATAGCAAGGAGTTAGCATTGCGGCTCCTCGATGCAATTGCGTATGCAAGGCCGGTTGAAGACTTCAACTTTGCAATGGGAAATTTGAAATCGTTCAATTCAAAATTGGCACAATGGGTTGAGACTCGGGGACGTTGATCGATGGGCTCTAAGCAAGTTTCCGTTTAAAAGGTGGGATAACATAACCACTAACATTGCTGAATCATTCAATGCATGGATGGTGAAAGAGCGGAAGCACAACATTGGAGTGTTAATACATGAGCATAGGGAGAAGTTGGTGCGAATTTGCTTGCAAGCAAGATGGCTTTGGTCAATTGGAAAAATGGTGTTGGGCCCAACATTGAAAAAAAATTGCAGCAACATGTGAACTATGCAGAAAATATACATGCGACATATTATGGGAGAACCAGTTTTTGATTGAAATTAGACGCGGTGATGCATTAGGTTATGTTCTCGTTGACTTGGTTGCAAAAGAATGTTCTTGCTTAGCATGGCAAATGAGTGGACTACCTTGTCCACATGCATGTGCAGCAATTAAGAAACATAACGGTAGTGTGTACGCATTTGTTGATGATTGCTTTACAATTGCACCCAAGACAAAATTTATGCACATAGCATGCGGCCAATTGCAACACATGATTGTCCATCTCGTTGAGAAGCCAACATCACACAAATGCTAACTAAGACTTTCTTGGAACCTCCAATTACTAAAAGGCCGCCAGGTAGACCGCCTAAAAAAAGGAAAGAATCTCAGTTTCAAGACAAGAAGGTTTATCATTGTGGTAGATGCCATGAGGATGGACACACCGTCAAGACTTGCAAGAATCCAAATCCAAGTTGATCACTAATGTTGCCTTGGGTTTTTATTTTTTGGGCAATGTGCGTCACACTCTTTTGTTGTATATGTCTTTACATAGGAATGCACACCGTATTCTTTTTGGGGATGGTGTGTGATGTTGTCATTATGATTTTGTAGATGCATTAGGTGTTGTTGTAAATGAAGGTTGGATATTATTGTCACAATTGTATCCAAGTCTCATTTATGTACACAGTGATCATATTGTCTTGCAAATGTAAAGGACATTGAAATATATATGTAGCTGGATATTGTGGTTTATGACCCCTGATATTGTGGTAAATGACCCCTGATATTGTCGTAAATGACCACTGATATTGTGGTAAATGACCCCTGATATTGTCGTAAATGACCCACGATATTGTGGTAAATGACCCCGATATTGTGGTAAATGACCCCGATATTGTGGTAAATGACCCACGATATTGTGGTAAATGACCCCGATATTGTGGTAAATGACCCCGATATTGTCGTAAATGACCCCGATATTGTGGTAAATGACCCCCGATATTGTCGTAAATGACCCCGATATTGTGGTAAATGACCCCGATATTGTGGTAAATGACCCCGATATTGTGGTAAATGACCCCGATATTGTCGTAAATGACCCCGATATTGTTGTAAATGACCCACGATATTGTGGTAAATGACCCACTGATATTGTGGTAAATGACCCCTGATATTGTGGTAAATGACCCCTGATATTGTTCACATACACTGACAGAGTTTCCAGCAACAAATATGTAGGAAAAAAACTCAAGACAATCAGATATAGTAAACAAGTAACATTTGACACATTGAAGCTAAAAGACACTTTTGCCTCAACTTTCACTATTATAGACAAAATTGTCAAACTGTTTTCTGAAGTTTACATCAGTAGGCTATTTGCAAAACAACAAATGAAGGTCATCCTAATCAATTACAAAAGTTAACATCAGTAGGCTATTTGCAAAACAACTATGCATCCTAATGTCTTTTCTTTTGCTTCGGAAGTTCTCCATCAACGACAACACTTTAGCCTGATGCTTGTTGCTAGGATGGGTGACTAGCCACCACAACAACCCGACCTTCAATTCATGAAGTTCTTCGTCTGTGTAGAATGGCATTGTGTGCCCATCCTCTCCTTGCTCTGAGCCATCCCACATTTGTAACCATGTAAGCACATGAACCGCACAAGAATGCCTGAAATAAATTAGACAAATGCGTTCTAGTCAGAGCAGCTATCAAACTTCTAATAATGGGTCGGAAAAAACCGATAATAAGTAACATACGTGTCCGTTTGGACGTGGACTTTAGCCCATGTAACATCTTTGGGGATTTTGTGGTCATCTTGTAACAACTCCGGCTTGAGCGTTCGGAGTATAGCCAAGAAATGATTGCGGCTGAAAAGGAAGTTCAAACAGTTAGACATGTCCCACAAAATTTTATGATAACAACTATACAACAAGCAATAAGAGTAATTGAGCATAACAACTAAAGGAGTCACGTGACAGCCAAATTTTCCACCCACAGTTCATACATAATAGCGGAAGCAAATATACCATTTCTGCAGAATCTATACTTTGTCTAAATACCTCCAGAAAGGCTCTAATCCAGTTTTCTCCAATGTTTGAATAAAATCCAGCATTAACTTACTTGAATGCTTGTTATATGCAGAATCTTTGTGGCCAAAATAATATCCATGTGTGTGAATAAACCACAATTTCACTATTGATGTTGTTATTTTCGTTAACAAAAACCCAAACTACAAGGACTTGCATTAGTTAGAAGTATTGAAGGACAACATCAACTAAATAAAAACCAATGGAACAAAGCTGGAGCTTTTGAATTGCTATCATTTTCATTTAGAGAAAAAAAAAAAAAGGCAGAGGGATCTCAACAAAAAGTTCAAGATAATGAAGGAAAACAAAAAACCAATAAGAGGTTAAAGAATTCTACAAGTAACCTGGATAAGAATTCAAAGCCTCAGACATAGAGCAGGAACTTCAAGACTATGTTTGTGGGGAGTTGTAGAGCATATGTTTCCCTTAATTGCAAAAATTAGTGCTTAATTGCAAAAATTCAGTTGTCAAACAATATGACAGTACCTCTTATGAAATTTACCTATTCTTCCTCTTATCTTTTTCATTAGAGGAACTCATATAGACTTTAACAAAACTTAGGTTCAGTTATAACCAAGGCAAGACCCTAAACCACATACAATTATACAAGACTTATGGTTATAGTGAGTCAATGCTTTTCTTTAAGGTTGTTGAACAACATTCCATTTCAATTTGAAATTTTTCTAGATTCATAAGCATCATCCCAACCATCACATACTGTATTAATTTATGTTTCAATGATCTCACATACGCGTTTAACATTTGGGGCATTAAAAAAGTTAAGTTCCAATCAATTCCCACACCCCAAATAACAACTTTTAGCCTTTAGGAGGTTTAGACAACAGTATGTTATGCCTCTGTTAAATATTCTCATTCCATAAAAATCATCATCTTCATGACCCAAACAATATGCAATGACTTGATAAATATCTGCACAACATTATAGCACTAATTTCATGGTTATTGAAAGTTTATACTATCCTAAATCTCTTATTGAATGAATAAGATGCCACACACACCAGAGATATCGAACACGAACATCATAAACCAGCACTAATCACACATTCAACATATACATACTCAAAAACAGCAAGCCCTTAGTTCGGTCAATACAGAAGGATGAAAACGAAAACCTACTTTAAGCTTAGATGTACTCCATTTTTGGGAAGGGGAGTGCGATTAAGAAATAGGGAGAATGGGACCAAAAGAATGGGACAAAAAAAACCTAATCCCCAAAATCTTACCTACCGGCGAAACAGGACGTCAACGGCGACACACAGGAGCTTCAGACGGTGGCCGGAGCAAAGCGAAGACGGCGACTAGGCGGCGAGCGAGCGATCGTGCGAGGGAGATGACTGCAACCGAGAGACCGATCGAGCAAGGGAGAGAGAGCGATCGAAGCGAGCAAGGGAGAGATTTTCAGAGTGTGCAGAGTGCTATCGAGCAAGGGAGAGAGAGCGATCGAGCCGAGATTTTCAGAGTGTGCAAAGTGCTTTTTTTCAAAAAGTAATTTGGGTTTTTTGGTCATTTCGCTTTCACATTAAATATCAGAAAGGGCCCTAGGGCCATTTGTGATAGAGAAAAGTGGTTGGGGCCCTTTTTGTATTTTTGGGCCTTATTTAGACCTTAGTACGGATTTTCCCTTTTTTATATATATAGGAAAGGTATAAAAATGGGAAAATTCATAGTAGTAATATTTTGTACTTTAAGCATCTAACTCAAATAATATTCGATAGGTGCAAAAATAATAATAAATAATTTTAAAAGTAGCTAAATTAATAACGTCGTTAAATTTGACCACGTACGTTAATTGTTATAAACAGTTGGCTCCACTTAACTAAAGTTACTTGCAACTAACTATTAATGTGGTCAAATTTAATAACATTCTCAATTTAACTACTTTAGAAATTGTTTATTACTTCGGTTCTAATTATAAAATTGAGTTGACTTTTTTTAAAGAGATTAATGAAGTTAAATAAGTTACTTAATCATATCATATATTGTGTATCCTTAGATTATATATTAGTTTAATAATCAAACTAATTAGTTTGGAGAAAAAAATAAAAATAAAAATACTCTAAAGTAATTTAATTGTCTCTCTTAATTTCTCCAAAAAAAATTAACTTAGTCTTAATTAGGATAGGAGAGAGTACCATTTTTATTCTCTCAAATGTTAATTATGCTAATGTTAGGTACTCAAAGTGCAAAATATTATTACCATCTTTGTATCTTTACCTTTTTTTATATCTTTAGTCATACTACTATATCACCTTTTTATATTTTTTTATGTCTTTAATCGTACATCACCTACTTTAAGATCTTGCTCATGATTTTCATCTATTTTTAAAATTATATTCCACGCGCATACAGGTTGTTTGGCTGGTTATATTACTTGACTTTTTTTTAATCAAAATACCCTTCGTTAACATGTTTTTTAAGGCTTTTTTTTTTTGTTATATGTTGGCTGGTTGGGACTCCATCTTTGATCGTTGAAGCAGCATGGTTCCCTCCACGTTTTCCAGGAAACTACACAATTATGCGTTCATTTTTTAAATCAAATTTTGACCGAGTTTCTTTGAATGCCATAAATGCAGGGCTAGTTCTAACATTTACTACTCACCTTAATGAAATTTAATGTGGAGCACGTTTATGTTAAAACATAGTCAATCATGGATTTGTCTACGGTCCACTCCTCTTCCCGTCCTCTTCCTCATCTCAGTCGTTGGATTGAAATCTTCAAGGTTCTGAAACTCGGACCGGTGATTGAACCGGTCGGGGTATTAGGTTAAGGGTTAGTGGGTCAGACCGGAGTCAGCCCGGAGTCAACCCGGGCTAGACCAGTGAGGTATAAAAAAATTGGAAGTTACTTAAAGTGTAGGGCAACTTTATTGACTTTGACTACTTTTATTAGTTTGTGAAATTTGTTAGTTGATGTCTTATAATAAGGACCAGAGGGAGTATTATATATCATTTTAATACTTTAGATCAGTAGTAAAATAACCATATACTTCAATACTTGTGACATATTCAAATATTCAAATCAGATTTCCTTTAAAAATAAAAAATTAAAAAATACTGGAACCGGGTTGATTCTGTAACCCGGCCGGTTTACACCGGTTTCACTGGGTCAACCCGAGTTCACCGGGTCAGACCGGTTTTGCACCAAACCGACTGGTTTCACGGCCGGTTGGCCGGTTCCCGGTCTGAACCGGCCGGTCCGGTCTGATTTCACAAACCATGGAAATCTTAACGGTTCAGATTTAATGTTTTATAAAAATATTATTATTATATTAATAAAATATTAAATTATTAATAAAATATAAAAATAATATTTTTATAAAATATTAAATCTGAACGGTTAAGATTTCAATCCAACGGCTGAGATGAGGAAGAGGAAGGAAAGAGGATGGGAAGAGAAGTGGACCGTAGTCAACCCCATCAATCATATAGTCATATGACTCATATCCCAATACCTGAATACCCTACGTCACATCGCTATAGTCAGTAGATTCTAGGAGGGTTCAAAGCATAGTAATTAAACCCGGACCGGACCGGCCGGTTCGGACCGGAAACCGCCGAACCGGCCGTGAAACCGGTCCGGTCCGTCATAGAAACCGGGGTTGGATGATTTTTTTTTTTTTTTTTACGTTGATGCAAGAGAGAATGGAGAATCGGTGGTTTCGACGATTACAGAGAGGGAAAGAGAGAGAATGAACGGCAGTCCCCTGTTGGACGTCCTGGTGTGCGATGAAGATGAACAGTACATACGATGAGGACGATGAACAGTGACTGCTCGCGTTCTCTCTCTCCCTCTGGTTCAGATGAAAGGACAAGGATGACTCTATGTGAAGCCGCGCCTCCTTCCTTCTTTTTACCGATGCTCCACCTCTCTTTTTTTAGTTGCTCCGCCTCCTCCTTCGTTTTTTTTTCTCCATTGTTCCTAAGCCTCTTGCGCCTGCGTTTATGCTGAGTTGCTGATTGAATAATGAAAGAGAAACTAATAGAAGGACATGCTTTAAATGAGATGCAGAGTTCTGAGCAAAAAAAAAAAAAGAGATGCAGAGAGTAGAGTAGACTTTTTGGGTTGCACGCCACCTCCTTAATTAATTAATGAGCTTGTGCACCTCTATTCATTTCTCAAAGGTTGTGCATTTTTGGCTTTTTTGTATTCTTATATTTTTAATTTGTGGGAGCTAATTAATATTATATAATAAATCCTAGTCATGGTAGTCAAAATCGCGAGTCTACCGAGTTAGCGTTTTTACGTAAGGAAATCGTGTTAACTCGGATGTAAACTCGTTCTATGCTCAAACTCGGTCAAACTCGTTTTTGACACGGTCAAACTCGGTAAACTCAGCGATTTGCAACCGAGTTGGGCGAGTTATAAGATCTGAGTAGAGAAAGGCTAAAAATCGTCCGGAAAAATGAATAAAAAACATATAAAGTTAAAAAGAAGCTAAATATTACTCATTTAGGTGCCCTATTTTCATTCAGGAAACTTTTCGCCGCCGCCATCTTCAATCTTTCTCCAAGTTTGCACCTTAGGTTTTTCTTCTTTTTTGCGCTTCGGCCTGTCTGTGAATATGCTTGCTGTATTCTCTGATTCTCGTTGAGTTGGAGACGAAAGAACAGGAAGAAGAAGGAGATAGAGAGAATAAAGAAGACGAAGACGAAGAAGAAGAAGAGAGAAGGAGAGAGAAAGAAGAAAAAAAGCATATGGGTATTAAACGGTGAAACTGTGAAAGGTTTCGGATTTTTTTCGAATTTTTTAATCAAAAGTTGGTCTTGGTTTGGGTGAAGATTTGAATTTTGACTTGTGAGGTTGGACGTTGGAGTGGAGTATTGTGATTTGAGAAGCAATTCAGCAACCATCAGAGTCTACACTACCTGTTCGTCCTTATCTTTGTTTTTAATTAATGAATATATTATTTTATTGTTTGGAAAGCCATTGAGCAAAAGAGTAGAAGGACGTGGGACCAGAAGCTATTCGCCTATTCGTCCTTTCCCGTGCTTTTTAATGAATGAAGATTGTATTTTTTTTTTGTCAAAATGAATGAAGATTGTATTAGTATTTTATTTTCATTGGGAAAGCAATTCAACAAAAGAAAGAGTAGCTAGTACTAGAGTCCAGACGCTGCACCTGCAGTACTTATCCAGTTATCCTTTCCTCCACCTTTTTATTGTTTTTAATTAATGAAAATTTTACTATCATATTATTTTCATGTTGTGAAGAAATTCAGCAAAGGAGCAGTAGGACATACGTTGCAATATTAAACAAACTATATTAGATGTCTTTTATGGTTGCCTCTTTTTTATTAATTTAATAATTTATTCTTACTGCTTATTAATTAGGTAGTATATTAAATTGAAGATGTCTTCAAGCACAAAGGAAAATACTGGAAAAAAAGTTATTGCTGCAAGAAAAAACTATCCGGCAATAGATCCGATATAGGATGGAAACATGGGATGGATGTTGATGGGAATGGCAAAAAGTGAAATGTAACTATTGTGAAAAATTGTTAATGGGGTATTTATAGATTCAAACATCATCTAGCATGCATTAGAATAGATGTTGAAGCTTGTGTCAATGTTCCTGAAGAAGTAAAGACCACATTACTACAGCTTGTTTATGATGCGAAATGTGCTTCATCTAAAAGGAAAAAATCATGGGTTGATATCAGTGATGAAGATGATCAAGGTGCACATGCACAAGCCGAGTCTCAAAATCCAGAGAAAGGGTTGATGAATTTATTGAGAAATACAAAAACAATAGCAAAGGGGTATGCAATACACAATCAACCATTAATCATATGTTTAAGAGAGACTTGAGGGAAGAGGCTTGTCAACAAATAGGTCGATTTTTTTATACAAGTGCTATACCTTTTAATTGTATAAGAAATCCTGAATTTACAAAGATGTGTGAAGTTATAGGAAGATTTGGTCAAGGATTTAAGCCTCCTTCTTATCATGAGATTAGAGAAAATATTTAAACTTGGAATTAAAAACACACAAGCCTTGCTTGAGAACTTTAAGAATGAATGGACAACAACAGGTTGTTCCATAATGTCTGATGGGTGGACTGATAGAAAAAGGCGCTCAATTTGCAATTTTCTAGTGAATAGTCCCAAAGGGACAGTATTTTTGTATTCATTAGATACTTCTGAGATTTCTAAGACAGCTGATAAAGTATTTGAGATGCTTGATGAGGTTGTGGAGAAAGTAGGTGAAAAAATGTGGTGCAGGTAGTAACCGACAATGCTGCAAATTATAAAGCAGCTGGGAAAAAATTAATGGAGAAAAGAAAACATTTGTATTGGACTCCATGTGCAGCCCATTGTATTGACTTAATGTTGGAGGACTTTGACAAAAAAATTATATTGCACAAGGAAACCATTAGCAGAGGTAGGAAAATCACAATATATATTTATGCAAGATCAATTCTCATTAGCCTTTTGAGAAAATACACGAATGGAAAAGATTTAATTAGGCATGCTGCAACTCGATTTGCCACTACATATTTGACTTTGTCATGTCTTAATGAGCATAGAGCACCCCTGGTAAATTTGTTTAATTCTCAACATTGGAAGGATAGCAACTTTTCATCTACCAAAGATGGAAAAGAAGTAGCAAAAAGTGTTATGGACAATAATTTGTGGAAGAATATTGTGACATGCCTTAAAGGTGCTGCTCCTCTTGTTAAAGTTATTCGCTTAGTAGATTCAGAAGAGAAGCCAGCTATGGGATTCATATATGAAGCCATGGAAAGTGCGAAGGAAAAGATCAAACAAAATTTTAATAGTGTTAAAAAAAGGCAAGTATTAAATTAAATTTTTGTACTTAATTTTATTATGCAGGTTTTATACTTTTTATAATTTGAATTTTTTTGGTGAATGACATTTTTTTTTATTGACTTGTGATTTGTGATAGTTATGAGCTTATATGGAATATAATTGATGAAAGGTGGGAAGCTCAACTACATAAGCCTTTACATGCAGCGGCATACTATCTCAATCCTCATTTCCATTATGACACTGATTTTAAGCCGCATTATATGATCAAACAAGGGTTATATGATTGTTTGTCAAGGATGGTTGGGGATCAAGATGAGCTTAACAAAATTGAGTTTCAATTGACTGACTTTCATAACAAAAGAGATATGTTTGGGCGTGAAACCGCACAAGTATTAAGAAAAACTACCTCCAGCAGAATGGTGGGATTCTTATGGAGATGGATGTCCAGAACTTAAAAGAATTGCAATTCGTATTCTTAGCTTATGTTGCAGCTCTTCTGGCTGTGAACGTAATTGGAGTGCTTTTGAAATGGTACGACTTTTACGTTTTTTTTTTTAAATTTTCAAAGTAACTTTGCTTGAATGTTAGAATGATAATGAACTTTTTTTTCTTCAATTTTTGTTGTTGTAGATTCATACAAAAAAAAGAAACCGTTTGCATAAAAAAAAGATGAATGATTTGGCATTTGTCATGTGCAATTTGAAACTCACAAGGAAGCAAAAGAGTAGAGCTTTCAATTATGATTTTGATGATATATATTCTGATGATGAATGGATTACTGAAGGAATGATAGATGGAGACGATGTGGAGGAAGAGGATAATGAGGTTCTTCAACCTCATAAAATTGATGAGAATATGGCTAATCCATTATTTGGTGTTGACCTTAATGTTGATTTTAACATTGATGATTTTAGGGAAAATTATAATGATAATGATGATGCAGGTGATACAAACGAAGATTATAATGGGGAAGGTGAATAATCTGAAGACAATGAAGCTAATGATAATCCAATATTTGATGATCTTTGTTAAATTTATAATTAGTTTTATTTAATTATGTTTAGTGACTTTATATTAGAACATGAATTTCATATAAATTTTTATGTTAAGTATGATGAATTATTAATATTAATGAATGATTTCATCAGTTATTTAGATTTCAATATATTTAAATCAAATTGTTGTCATTTTTAGTATTTTAATTATTTTATCATATAATTTTAATTGTTATTTACTAATATAGGTAAACTCTTACGAGTCTACGATACGAGTTTACGTTTCCGAGTTTACGTCCCTCTCACGAGTTTGCTTAAACTCACGAGTTTGACAACCTTGATCCTAGTTATTTAACTGCCCGGTTTAGTTCCGGTTTGACTCCGGTCTGACCTACTAACCCTTAACCCAGTATTCCGACCGGTTCAATGACCGGTCCGTTTTAATAACCTTAGTTCAAAGTGAATAGCTTTTAATATTTACTTCATCTAATCTTTATTATAAAACATAACTAATAATTCACACAAACTAATAAAAATAATTAAAGTCAATAAAATTGTCCTAAAATTTAAGTAACTTCTAATATTACCCTTACTAATTGTATTAAACCCTAATATCATATTAATTATTACTCTCACCCACTACCCTTATTAATTATGGGAATACATGAAAAAAGATAATTAATATTTATAGTGAATAAGCAAGTGTCTTATTAAAATGACCAAATACACTTACTAGTTAGTGACTTATAATAAGAACTAAAGAGAGTATAAAGTAAGCATATGAGAGAAGTAATGTTTCGACTTACGAAAAATGACTTCTGAAACTACTATTTTATGGTTTGCCAAACATTTTTGTGATTTGCCACTTCCCTAGGTCTGATACAAGGGATTTGGAGGGAAGAGTGGAAGCAAAAAAGTTTAATTAAAAAAAATAAGGTTATAAAATTTTGGTAAGGAGAATATGTAAAATAAATAAAAAATGATTAAAAAATTTTAACCCCATTTCTTTCTTTCTTTTTAATTAAACTTCAAGAAAAATTCTCTTTGCTCACTTTTTCTCCTCTCCCCTCCTCTCCCCTCGTATCATATAAGAAGTGTATAGTATATTACTCCCATATCAAATAATGTAGCAACCCTCCCGTTCCCGTATGCTTCCGCCACAAACACAAACCAATACTTAATTCAGTTATATGTATAAGAGCTTGATAACTAAATTACGTAGTTTAAGAAAACGGTTAAAATGTATTAAAAAATAATAAATATGTCTGAAACAGAGTTTTTTTTTAAGTATGCCATTATTTATAATGGGGTGAATAAGAGAGAGAAATATAGTAAATATAAGTATCACTAACATTTTAATCAATGTAATATATATAATTAATAATAAAAAACCCTTATTAAATATTTAGACAATTTTTACAAGACTCCTCTAAAAATGATTAAGACAATTTAAATTTTGGGCTCTTATAATAAAAAATGTCAGACGGAGTAATAAACTATGTGAGTGTTTGGAAAAAAAAAATTTTAGATTTTGAGACAAAATTCCTCCTATGTATTTATCTTATGTGGTATAAAATGAGCTAATTAGAACATATCCTCAGAACACTTGGCTCATTTTTTTTTATACAAGAGATAAAATATAATGACAGAAAATAAATTACAATAGGGAATTGAATCCCAGCATATCTTGAAGAATCACATCTTGCATAGACTCAGGGCAAGTATCCAAAAAAGCAGACGACAAAATGCCCTCCTTAGCAAGTAAGTCAGCCACCTTATTACCTTCCCTTAGGAGAAAGAGGAGATTTATCTCCCAGTCCTTCCTCATCATTCGCCAGATCTGCCAAAAGATAAGATCTCCTTCGGACTCATATCGGTGATCATTCAACCTGTCGACCAACTCCTTTGCATCCGATTCAACAATTAATTTCCGGAAACCCAAATCCCACACCAAATTGAGACCCTTTAATAAGGCCCATTCTTCTGCCTCATACACTGAACAGATTTCAAGGGATTGTTATATTCAGATGGTGATGGCGGTCTTGTAACAGCACAAAATTCCTCCAGCATTGTAACATAGTCTCGACTGGGTTCGAAGGTTTCTCATAATCTTCAATGAAAAGCGAATCATTACGCTAGAGCCACAATTTCTAAATAGCAACATCCCAAATTTGGTTCCAGTCACCTTCTGTCTGAATACCTAGGTTATTCTTCATATTACGGACTCCCCAACTTCTCAACGGAGTCGAGAAGAAGTCCACCACAAATTCTGGATTCAGAAGAGCATACCATAACTTCTTTGCATAATCACAATCCCTTAAAATATGGATGACATCCTCAATACCCTGATTACAGTACGAACATATTGGAGAAGATTGCGACCACTTGCTTCTCACACTTGGCTCAATTGATGGAGTCTCTCGTCCTACACTCCTACTACTGTGTTCACTGTGCCTCCCAAGATTTCAATGGCCGCATCTGACGTTTCATTACACTGCATCAAGTTTTTGAAACCTAGACCGACCACTAAATAAGCCGAGGTACTAGATCAATGATCAATAAGTTAGATCAAAATTCAATTGGAGCTAACTCAGGGCCAAACCAGTGAAAAATTAAAGATGTATTTTATGGTAATTAAAAAGAAATTCTAAAAAAAAAAGGAATTAGGTTAATGCCTGAACCAAACCGGACCAGTCCAGGCTGAGTTTTCAGAACCTAGAACTACATTGACATACAATATGGAAAAAGAGGTGCCTATAAATATGACAACACCTTCCACATGTTTAATTATGCATTTCAACCTTGCCCCATTATATATACATATTCATTAAGTATTTCCTCATCTTTCTTCCTTTCTCAATACTTGTCAGCAGGTATATATATTTATATATGAATTGTAGCATTAAAACATGGATAAAATATATGTGCCTAAAAGACAATGCTCAATTCTATCATCAGTTTTAACTTATTCCCCCAATCATCCAACCTATGTTGCATTGACACCGACACGAGACACGAGATACAACACGACTCGATACTCCGACATGTTAATTCTAAAAAAAATCTAAATTTCAATACATTAGGATAAGTTTTGATATTATATATATATATATTATAATTTATATTCAAGTTCAATATTCCGTAAAATCCTGACCTCCAACTTTGGCTCATCGTAGACTTTGACCTCATTATAAAAGTCGTGCCTCCTTTAAAAAATATATATAAAAGGAAAATTTATCATCAATTCATTAATATTCAAAGTCACGCATATTTTAAAAAAATAAGAGTGTCGAGGCGTGCCAGATGGTGTCGAGTATTTGACACGCATATTTTAAAAAAATAGGAGTGTCCGTGCTTCATAGCATCCAACCATTCAAATTTTTGAGCGGTCCCACAAAAGCAAATAAAAGTAAACTATAAAAGCAGATATTACCTTTAATTATATTAATTAAAACCTTGACCCAGTTTATTACAATGCCGAATATAAATAAATGCAAGTCTAGTCAGTAAATACTCATTCACCCTCATGAATTCAATTAATGCGATGCGTGCATGCATGTGATGGAATCATCATGACTCACACAACCAGTTTGGTATTACAGTATATATATAGAAAATTTATGTAATATAAACCCAAATCAACATTCTACAATCTTTTAACTGTGAGAAACAAGAACACACGCATGGCTCTGTTGGCGAAATATCTCATCTTGCTAGTATGGGCAACAATGGTTATTATTGAGTGTAACGGAGGAGCTCTCTCTCTCTTCCCTCCGAAGACCACAGTAGAAATCATCAATATGATTACTAATCCACCTCAGAGCTTGACTTTTCACTGTAAGTCAAAGGATGATGATATTGGAGAACAAAAAATCTTCTGGGTTGGAGAGAAATTCAAATTCCATTTCAAACCGAATTTTATAGGAACAACGTTGTTTTATTGCAATTTCAGTTGGCCATCTGACACTTCTTCTTCGTCGCACTACTTTGACATATATGTTCAGAGAAGAGATCAGCGTAGTTGTGTTGCGGAGCATAAAGGCGGCGTTCCACTACTGTGTTCATGGAAAATATGGAAAACAGTTGCATGTAAATTTAATGAATACTCCGGGCACTATACTGACTGTTATACATGGAACCACCCTCCTACCATGGTTGCGTCGTCCATTGTCAACGCCTCCCATGTCTGATATTGATACATTATTTCAACCTTGCCATAATGAAAATGATTGTGTGTGTGTGTGTTTGTGCGTCTCCCTACATTTCCATGATAAGCTTTATCTCAAAATTTTAATATGTTTACAGAGATTGTAATATGTAGGTCATCGATGATGAGGCTTATAATCAGTTGTACTTGAAAATTAAATTAGGAAAAAATACAAAAAAAAAAAAAACCATTTGAATTTCAAAATTATAGATTAGTCCTATAATTGCCTACAATGGTATATGTATTAACTATAAGAATATACTCGTAACAATTAATAATGAGTTTTAGTATAAAATCACTGATTTAAGATTTTAAAGTTTAAGTGGTATTTTATTTCCTTCTCCTTATTATAATAATATATTTGGATTTTGAAAGGTGCATTTTACACCTGTCATATTAGTAAATACACGGAGTATATATGATTTATAGGTTAAATTATACTTTTAATCCTTTAAGTTTATATGAGGTTTTATTTTAGCCCTTTAACTTTAAAAAAAACATGTTTTTATTCCTTTTAAGTTAACCCTGTTAGTTTCACTAACAAAAAATGATAAATAAACAAATTTAAAATGCTTACATGTCCATGTTTTAAATCTTTAATATAATTACTTTTATATTTTAATTCTAAGTAAATCTTCTGAAAAGATATGTCAACATTTAATTTTGTTGAGTCGGCATTTTAAATTTACTAACTCTTCATTTTTATGATGTTAGTTTAAGGTGCATGTTTCGGGAAGAATTCTGAGAATCAGAATTATGTTTGTTAACTCATTTTATTTTTACTCCGAGAATCAGAATTACGTTTGTTAACACAATTTTTTTTTTATTCTGATAATCAGAATTACGTTTGTTAACACATTTTATTTTTATTTCTGTAATTTTTTTATTCAAAAAATTATTTATGTGGTGGTGGTGGTGGCAGTGGCGGTGTGGCGGCGGCGGTGGTGGTGGTGGTGGCGGCGGCGGCGGCGGGCGGTGGGGTGGAAGTGGTGGCGGCGGCGGTTGTGGTGGTGGTGGTAGTGGTAGTGGCGGTGAGGTGGGGCGGCGGCGGTGGCGGTGCGGTGGTGGTGGTGGTGGTGGTGGTGGCGGCGGGGGCGGTGGGGGTGGTGGTGGTGGTGGTGGTGGTGGTGGCGGCGGCGGCGGCGGTGCGGTGGGGGTGGTGGCGGCGGTGGCGGTGGGGGTCCGGTGGGGAGGGTAGTTGACACTGCGAAAGGTTTTCGAGAGAAAGAAGAGAGGTTGTAGGTTGAGGAATAAATTCTGATTTTGTGCCCAGAAATAGAAAAGCATGAATTTTCTGTTTTTTTTTTCTATTCCCCAACACAAAAATTGAACCGGTTCATCCCGGGAACAAAAAAAAAAACCGGATTTACCAAACAGATTTCTCATCCATTTGTGTTCCGGGGAACAGAAATTAACAAAAAACACATTCTGAGAGCGTTACCATGCACACCCTAAAAGGACTAGAAACACATATGTTTTTTAAGTTAAAGGAGTCAAATGTAACATCCTCTAAATTTAAAAGACTTAAAGTATACTTTAACCTAATTTATATTATTATACTCTTGTTTTAACTTATGACTTCTACGGTGGTTCTTTTTACATATTAAACAACTTCACTAGCTTGATGAATTGTTGTTCAGAAAAGGTTTTATTTTCCAATATGCCTGTAATGCCAGGAAACCACACACACACACACACAAAAGCTTCATTGCTAAAAGAAACGAGAACGCTGAACCATGCCAGTTTCACTTTGCAAGAAAATATTTCTCAACAAATTAAAACTGGTAATTAGATAGGTTTGCAGCGCATTTGTGATCTAATACAGAAATAAGCCCCATTTAATTATGCTTTGCTATTTGCGAAATGACTTCCTTTAGGAATGATCGATGAGTTGATTTGTAGTTCTAATTTGTGGCGCACGACCTTTAGTGCCTATAACATGCTTGAGTAATTGGAATTGGTGGGTCTGACAAAAAACCATTGAGTATTCGATGAGCAACCCAGTGATTAGCAGCCTCAGCGTAATGAACACCATCCCAGTTTACATATTTCAAGGGATTCGCACAAGAACCCCCATACACGACTTCTCCATTTACCATTGCTTTTTTCCCACACCATATATGAGTATCATTCACATGATATCCACAGCAGATCTTCAATGGATTAACAAATCCTGAAAACACAACACAAAAACAAAAAAGTGACACCCACATATATAAGAAACTATTATAATATTTGATGTCAATAATTAATTGACAAATATTACCTTCATTTTTGGCTTTGCTGATGAGTCCATATTTTGCAGCATAGACATCCACATACGTAATCGAAACTTCTGGGAGCTCTGCCCTGAGCTTGATCACTCTGTTTTCAAGCTGCGTGTTGAACTCTATAGCCATCTTATTCTGATCCTTCACACATCCATACCGGTCGAGATAGCCTGCTGGTAAATTATGCTTGTAAAACAGATTCAATGGCAGGCACCCAAATGGTCCTGTGTTGTGTATCCAAAACGCTCTCCCTCCTTGTCGGTACAGATGCTGCCAATTAAATCAGCTGTTTAAGCTTCAGACTCCTTTCACTTCAATCACACAATTCCAAGTTTCCTGAAATTCTGAAATTATCAGTTATCTCATATCTGAAAAAAGGTTGCTACTTACTTGCACTGCAGAGGTTAGCTGGTTGATGATATCTGGCAAAGCTGCACGTAGCTGGTCGAAGCTCATCTTTCTGAAGCCAACAGAGAGATCATTTTGACCAATGTCGAATGTGTAGAGAGCCTTCGAGAACTCCTCTGGTACCGGAAGCTTGCTTCTTTCGTATGGGTTCTTAGCTAAATTTCAAGAAACAGGCACTATATATGTAGCTAACGACCAATAACATAGGTTGTGTGGTATTTTGTTCAAGTTGAGTACAAGTATTAGTGCGAACTGCTGCTCACCTTGTTTGTAAAGCTCGATGGAGCGAGCTTTGAACTGATCAAATTGGACAATCTGCATGTCAAGCGAGAAAGGGCTTATCCCATACTCAAATATGGTTTCGTTTGGCCTTCTGATGGTTGATCCTCCCGTCGCGAAATTCGCACCGTGCCGGTAATTGGTCCCAAGTGAGTTCAGATAAGCACTCAAGTAAGGTAATTTCAGTTTCTCAGCTGCCCAGGAAATTACTCTAGTTAAACATTTAACTGTCACTTATAAACCAGTAAAAGTAAATCATTTGAGTGTTTGTATACCTATGAAATCTATGATGAGGCGGCCGTCGCAGCCTCTTCCAGAAGGCTTATGGAAGAAGCTCTCGCCATATGGCCCAAGAATGGGCTCAAACGCAGCTGATATGCCTCCAGTGTCTGAATTGGAGTCTCCGAAGTTGTAAATGGCTGGGAATGCACAAAAGGGCGAGCCTTTATGCTCTACACAACTCACACATAGTAACCATAACAGCAAGAATCCACAGAGAAAATGTTTCCCAAACCCCATTCTCAATCAGAGGTTAGTGTATCTTGAGCAGAAGTAGTGAGCACGCCTATTTATGGAGACACAAAATCACCCTATAGACCTGAGCCAGAAGAGAGCGATAAACTAGGCGATATTTGTCTCCCGTATGGCTCCTTCGCAAGCCCGAACTAATAGTAGACTATGGGATGAGTGTTTGGAAACACCAAAAAATACTTTTACATTCTATGAGATAAAATTCTTCTGATGTATTTATTGTGTGCAGTATAAAATGAGCTAATTAGAACATATCTCAGGAACACACTGGCTCAGTTGATGGAGTCTCTCATCTTTCTACTGGTAGCTAGCATGGGCAACATTGGTAGTTGATTAGCTTGGATTTGGGCCGTCCAAATTAAATCTAACGGTTCAGATATAATGAGTTGGGAGAACTAAGCGTAATGCTAAGACTAAAACAAAGTCTCTCTTTCCTGGATGTGCCTCTGGAAGATCATGGAACCAGTTATAATGTAAATAGTCACTATAAGCTCGTCCTATCTCTGAATGGTCTAAATATAATCCTTTTTTACTTTTTATTTTTTTTAAAAAATTATTTTAATAAGTAGAAAATCTAAAATAAAATAATCTATCTCTTCACTATTTTTTTATTTCAAAAAATGATTTTTTATCATTTACAAATTATATCTTAAAAAAAATTAAATTTGGACATCTAAACAATTTAAATAGGACGAGCTCATGGTGCCCCATAACTGGTTCCCGAAGATCATAGTGCAGATCATTAACGATCTAATTAATCCACCCTTGGACAGTTGGACTCCGCTTTCATTGTAATGACCTGTTTGGAATAGGGATAGGATAAAAGTCATATTATAAATGTGATTTGTGTTTGGATTGACAGTAGCAGAAGTGATTATTTTCCAAATGGGCTCTTGTTGAAATTATTATTTGAAAAGTCAGTTGATATAGAAAATGATTGAGAAATGCATAAATCTTATTGAATACTACATATGTGTGTGTGTTTGTTGTATAAATTTTGGCTTCTCTCATAAGTTGCTGTTTTTAAAAAAGCCCATTATTGAAACACCGAAATGCAGTCAATTTATCAAACATGTGATTGGTCCAGCGGAATGTGGCGTTGGATTCCTTTAAGAGGTTTAGGATTTGAGCTGCGGTAAAACCACTTGTAATCCGTCTTGTATGGAGTTACCACTGTTGGGAGGGTCGTCATTGCCACTGCAGAACCCGGAGTGGTTGCACACTTGCCACCATTTTTTATATTAAAAAAAAATGCAGTCAATTTCATCCCAATGAGTTTTTACTTTTGGCCATGGGGCTTGTAAGACGTTTGGACGCCATCCCTGACAGGCACTCTAAGGACGGTACGTGATGATGTTGGAGAACACATACGCAGTATCGGAATGAAATATAAATGAATTCAAATTCAGGCCTAATATATATATATATATTTTTTACTTTCCTTCTTTTGCAATGGAAGTGCGTGTAAATATGACAATGTGGAAAATATAGAAAATATGGAAAAGGAGGTGCGAGTAAATGTAACAATACACCCCATATTTAATTTTCCATTTCAACGTTGCCACCATTATATACAATTATACACATTCCTTATATATTTCCTCATCTTTCTTCCTTTCTCAATACTTATTCCACCAATTCTCCAACCATTCAATTTTTGAGCTGTCCCAAAAGCAAATAAAAGGAAACTATAAAAAGCAAATATTACCTTTATAGTATTAATTAAAACCTTGATCCTGTTTATTAGAATGCCATATATGAATAAATGCAAGTCTAGTCAGTAAATACTCACTCATCCTCATGAATTCAATTAATGCGATGCATGTACGTGATGGAATCATCATGACTCACACCACTGGTTTGGTGCACATATATTACACTGTGTGCATATATATAGAGAGAGAAAATTTATGTAATAGAAACCCAAATCAACATTCTACGATCTTTTGTGAGAAATAAGAATACATGGCTCTGTTGGCGAAATCTCTCATCTTGCTTGTATGGACAACAATGGTTATTGAGGGTAACAGAGCTCTCTCTCTTCCCTCCGAAGACGACAGTAGAAATCATCAATATGATTACTAATCCACCTCAGAGATTGACTGTTCACTGCAAGTCCAAGGATGATGATATTGGAGAACACAAAATCAGATTCGGAGAGAACTTCCATTTCCATTTCAAACCGAATGTTATACCATCAACGTTGTTTCATTGCAGGTTCTGTTGGCCATGTGACACTTCGGTGCACCACTTTGACATATATGATCAGACAAGAGACGTGGATAGTTGTGTGAAGCATCAAGGCGGTGTTTCACTGTGTTCTTGGAAAATATGGAAAACAGGTCCATGTAGATTTAATGGACAATGTCAGGCCTATACTGATTGTTATCCGTGGAGCCACCCTCCTACTATTGCTACACCCTCCATTGTCAATGCCTCTCATGTCTCTTATTGATCCATTTCAACCTTGCTACAACGAAAATGATATATATATATATATACATATATATTTGTGCCTGTCTCTACACTTTGATGATAAGCTTTATCTATGTTTACAGAGATTGTAGCATTTAGGTCATTGATGAGGTTATAATCAGCTATTGACAATTATTTTTTTACATTTATGTTTTAAATATATTATATTAGCCCACTTATATGTATTTAGATTTTTAAAATACTAAATAAATAAGTTTACCTCAATGATTTTTAAACAACACAGGTTTAAAAAGGTATTGTGGTCTTACAAATGTTACTTAACAATCAACTAATTATTGGATGAAGGAAAATAAAATATGAAAATGTGAGGCTTTGTCACCATTGATTTCAGGAAATGTTCATATAAATTATATATATATATAAAGGCATAACAGGAATTTAGAAACACAGGTTTGAATCAAAAGTAGGTCGACGCAATGGTTGGTCACTTTGGAAAATGCCTCTTATAGTTATAGCGGCTGATAGACGAAAGCTAAACTTACTCTAGATGTCCAACTAAAATTACTATGCATGACCCAACAATTAAAAAAAAAAAAAAAAATCTAAATGTAAAGCTACATTAAACTAATTGACTGTTAGCCTAATTTCAGTTCGCAAAAGTTAGGTGGAATAAAGATCACTTTTGCCCACAGTAAGGCATGACCCACGTCAATCGTCATATCCTAATAATGACCTCCAGTGGCAATTTTCCATGGCTCATGTGAAAGAGAAGAAAATTATAAAAGTGATATCGTGGAATCAACAATAATCACACAATTAAACCAGTAATCATGCATGAAATGACACGTAATATTATCGTCGGTGTGTCAGGATTATTCTGACTGATCGGTGCGAGTTGCATGTAATATCGAATAAAAGTAGAATCAGGGGAAAAAGATACAAACACAAAGTAGATTGCCTGCCGTAAGATTTCAGAATAGCACATTCAATCTGGGAACAACAGCAGTGACAGGTAAGGCTATTGCAGGAAACTGGCTGAACAATGATGTTGCATGCAGCTGATGGCAGTTCAAAAACTTGCAATAAGAATAAGAATTTAGGGGTTCAAACTCTATATCCCATGATGCTATTCGTTATCTGATATGAATAAACTGTCAATTAAATAGTTTATATTATATTAGCTACTGGATTTATGTAGAGGATGATTGATTTGTTGTGCAAGATTAGTGTGTTGTTGTAGTTTGCTCTGATGGGTTAGTTTTTGTGTTGAGAAGAGTCTTTAACATTTTGCAGGGCTATATACAATCGTAAATAGAGGGGGGAAATGATTTAACATTAATTATTTTCCTCAGATCTCAGCACAGTGCACAAATCACAGGAAGTATTCAGAGTATGAACTTTTTGAAACTTGTGGATGAAGGGTGCTTTCATAAATGGTTCCTTGCTTTGAGAGACAGAGACAGAGTCATTGGTGGTCCTTTGTCCTTTTGAAACAGAAGCATGAATCAAGAAAGTAAAACATTTTTTAGGATTAATTATCTAGTGTTGAAGATTAGTTAAAATTTTGTTGTCTTTTCCCCTTAACACGACGGGATGAAACAGAAATGTTAAATAAATTGTTCTCTGTTTTGATATATCGGTGGTCAAAAAACACTGACCATTGCTGTCAATTACCCATCTACACAGACATTATAAAATACTACGCATTTAGTCTGGTGCTCAATTATATCCACAAATTTCAAACACTGAACTTGATCACACAAGACAGGAATTAAAAAATATATATATATATGGGGAAAAGGTTCATAAACACGAAAAAGAGGAGCTCCTTAGTATGAGATGATACAAAAGCTAAAAATTGTTTATTTGTCACGCAACGAAGCTACTTGATTAACCCAAAAAATAGAAAAGTCAAGTTACAACCTGTGAGCATTTCTTTATCACCATCATAATACAGTAAAACACACAAAATATAGCCTTTGTTGGTCAAAAATGCAGGGGATTACCCGGTTCTGCAATGTGTGCTTTAATTAAATATAATAAGCCAAGCACTGTTTGTAATATATGTATATTGTAATCATATGATGAGGAAGAAGTCAGAATCAGAGAGACCCAGGTTTATGACACGAGTGCGTGATCGCTATTGGTAGGTCTGAGAAAGAACCATTGGGCATACGATCAGCAATCCAGTGATTTTGTACACTCGCTGTTTGCAGAATTTTGACCGAGGCATTTCTAGCACGTGGACTTTGACCATCTGACGGACGTAGTTCAATATTAGATTGATCGGACAAAGACGACGCGATTGCTTCATTGGTATTGGTAGTGTGGCTATATATGATCTTTACTCATTAAACAACTTCACTAGCTCGATGAAGTGTTGTTCAGACAAGCTTTTCTTTTCCAATATGCATGATATGCTAGAGACACACACACACAAAAAAAGCTTCCCAGCTAAAAAGAAACGAGCACCTTGAATAATGCAGTTTCATTTTGCAAGCAAATATTTCTCAACAAAAACTGGTAGTAAATAAATAGGCTCCATTTATGCTTGCTATTTGCGACATGACTTCCTCTAGGAATCCTCGATAAGTTGATTTGTAGTTTTAATTTGTGTCACGACCTTTAGTGTCTGTAACATGCTTGAGTAATTGGAATTGGTGGATCTGACAAAGAACCATTGAGTGTTCGATCAGCAACCCATTGATTAGCAGCCTCAGCGTAATGAACACCATCCCAAATTACATATTTCAAGGGACCCTCACAAGAACCCCCATACACGTCTTTTCCATTTACCATTGCTTTTTTCCCACACCATATATGAGTGTCATCCACATGATATCCACAGCAAATCTTCAATGGATCAGAAAATCCTGAAAACACCAAACAAAACAAAACATTGACACCCATATGCATATATAAGAACCTATTGTAATATATATAATGTCAGTAATGAATAGACAGATATTACCTTCATTCTTGGCTTTGCTGATGAGTCCATATTTTGCAGCATAGACATCCACATACGTAATTGAAGCTTGTGGGAGCTCTGCCCTGAGCTTGATCACTCTGTTTTTAAGCTGCCTGTTGAACTCTATAGCCATCCCATTCTGATCCTTCACACAACCGTACTGGTCAAGATAGCCTGCTGGTAAATTATGCTTGTAAAACAGATTCACTGGCAGACACCCAATTGGTCCTGTGTTTTGTATCCAAAAGGCCCTCCCTCCTTGTTCGTACAGATGCTGCAAATCAGCTATTTAAGCTCAGATCTATTTCAATTCATTCATACAACTTCCAAGTTTCCTGAAATTCTCAGTTATCCCATATCTGAAAAAGGTTTCCTACACTTACTTGCACTGCAGTGGCTAGCTGGTTGATGATATCTGGCATAGCTGCACGGAGCTGGTCGAAGCTCATCTTTCTGAAGCCAACAGAGAGATCATTTTGACCAATGTCGAATGTGTAGAGAGCCTTCGAGAACTCCTCTGGTACCGGAAGCTTGCTTCTTTCGGATGGGTTCTTAGCTAAATTTAAAGAAACAGGCAGTATATATGTTAATGTAACTAAGGACGAATAATATTGAGGTGTGTGGTTCTCAATTTCTAATTATATGAATTAATTGATTTTTTTTAGAGAGATTTACTTTAGAATATTTTTATTTTTTCTAAAAACTAATTAGTTTGACTAATAAATTAATATATAATCTAAATATACATATTAAATGATTCAGTAAGTAAGTTGTTCAGCTTCCTAAATTTTTTTTTTTTTTAAAGTCAACTAGTTTTATAATTATAATTAGTAACGGTAGTATATTGTTCAAGTTGAGTACAAGTTTGAATGTGAATTGCTGCTCACCTTGTTTGTAAAGCTCAATGGAGCGTGCTTTGAACTGAACAAATTGGACAATCTGCATGTCAAGCGAGAAAGGGCTTATCCCATACTCAAATATGGTTTCGTTTTGCCTTCTGATGGTGGATCCTCCCGTAGCAAAATTCGCACCGTGCCGGTAATTGGTCCCAAGTGAGTTCAGATAAGCACTCAAGTAAGGCAATTTCAGCTTCTCAGCTGCCCAGAAAATTACACATTTCACTCTCACTCATAAACCAGTAAAAGTAAAGAATTTTTTATGGTTTTGAAAGTATGTTACCTATGAAATCTATGATGAGGCGGCCATCGCTGTCTCTTCCAGAAGGCTTATGGAAGAAGCTCTCGCCATATGGCCCAGAAATAGGCTCAAAGGCAGCTGATATGCCTCCAGTGTCTGAATTGGAGTCTCCGAAGTTGTAAATTGCTGGGAATCCACAAAGGGCGAGCCTTTCTGCTGTACACCACTCACACATAGAAACCAGAACAGCAACAATCCACAAACAAAATGTTTTACCAACTCCATTTTCAAGCTTGTGCTATCGTATCTTGTGCTGGAGCAGAGTAGTGAGCACGCGTATTCATAGAGACGCAAAAGCACCCTAGATCAGAGCCAGGAGAGAGCGATGAGCTTGGCGATGTTTGTCTTGGAGCAAAACCCACTTTATTCCAACCAGTTCTTGGCTTTTGCACTGTTCAGCAGTAAATTCAGACGACACTACACCCCATGTGTATCTACACTGGCTTAAAATCGTGGGAGTAAAACTAGAAATTCCCTAATCAATTTTGTTGCAAATAAAAATTTCGGTATTACTAATTACAAGAATAAACTTCTTCCGGTTCTTTTGATAAAATTTTCTTTCAGGTATTACGAATTACCAACAAGAATACAGGAAAAATCTCCTCAGGGTCTAAATTAATAAAAAAATTGTTAAAAAAGATCTTTAAAAAAAAGTCACATGTCAAAAAAAGACTTCAGGAAATTTTTTGATATTATTTCATTAAATGTTAATAATTATATCAATAGAATATTAACAACTAACTCAGTACATGTTAACAACTAACGTTTTATGAAATAATATAGAAAAAGGTCATGAGACCTTTTTTTACAATTTTTTAGTTATTTAGACCTTAAAGGTGGATTTTCCCAAAAATATACTCCCTCATGTCCTTTTTATAAATAATATTTTTAGGCCGGTCCTTAATGTATAAATTTTTTTTATCTCAAAATTGAAGTTACATTTTTCTTTTATACCTCTATTAAATACATATCTTTATATTAATTAATTTCATTCACCATTAATTCTTTTTCATTTAATCATTTATTACTCATTATCTCTCATATTTTATATTCATTCTTTCTCCTCTACACTTTTCATAAATATGTGCATGTTTAGAAAAGACATAACATTTTTTATACATTAATTATTTTTAACTAATCTTCATCATCAGTTCGTTTTACGCAATAAAAAAAAAATCTTATAAAAAGTATGAGGAGAGTAGCAATTGACATATCACTCTAGTCCTATTTATAAATCCATTTTGACACATACTAAGGAGAGATAGTTAGCTCAATGATTATGAGGTAAATTTCCAACTTTACCCTTATTTATGATTGGGTATCTTTCAACCTTTCTCTCCCTCTCTCTTTTCATTTGTACAATTAATATGGATAAAATTATCACAATCTCATTTATTTGATCAAAAGAGACTTGTAAATAGGAACAAATTTTTTAGTCAAAAGAGACTTATAAATAGGATCAGAGTGATCAATCTTTTCTAATAAGAAATAACTTATTTGTTATTTAAAAGTTGAAGGTACTTTCTTATATTTTCTCCTTAAATATACTATTCCTTTTTAGAGAAAAAAAAATATTACTATTCCTTTTTGAGTCTGGTTTCTCTCATTTTTGCCCCATCTTATCATCCTTCATTGTCGTCATCTGACCGTCAATTTTGATCCAACGATCCGGAGGAAATTTCTGAAAACCGCGGTTTTTGGAAATCTCTCTAGATCGTTGGATCAAAAATTGGACAGTTCAGATAGCGACAACGAGGGATGATGAGAGTATCTTCATCCTCCTTTTTGAGGTTAACGTGGGGATCGAGGAGGATAAAATAGCTGCGATCCAACACATGTCAGTGCTTGCAAGGTCTCGGACACAAGTCAGCTGCGATCGAGGAGTATGGCTGTATTGGTGATCCTGTGATTTATTATTTATAACAGATAAACATAATTGACGTGGACCATCTTATGTTCTGTCGGTGTAAGCTAGAAAGCTGTACGATGGTTCAACAATGTTGTTGAATTGGAAAAAAACAGAGATGGGGGAGCTTTTGCGTAATTAGTGGGTAGAGTGAGACAGTTTTGTCAATCTTCTGGTTCTAGGAATGTGCACCCAACATTTTCATACAGTAATGACGCCAGCTCTTTCTGCTGTGAATGGAAAAGCTTTTTAGCATTTTACTACTATTCCCCGGAATTCTCCAATTGTTTTATTCATTCCAGGATCCCAGAAATATGAGATAACTATCCGCATTTATTGTTTATTGAAAATCTTTCTGAGTTAGAAGCTGATCTACATGTCTATTTATTTAGATTAGCAATAGAAATAACTTTTTCAACTAAATTTACAATATATGAAATAAATTTATGAGAATAGTTTTGTTTTAACATACGTGACCATCAAACCAAAAGAAACCAAACAGCCTTATATCACTAACAAGAGAAAAAATGTTAGTTTTATACTGAAAAGTCACTATCAACTCAGGGTTTACATTAGAGGCACATCTCATATGTGCTCCTTATATGCTCATTCATCTATTGAGGGATGAGCACATTTTTTTTTTTAATATTTCATTTATTTAGATTTAAATTATATGCTACTTTTTGAAATGTTTTTTCACTTAGTATCTCAAATTAATTAGTTTTCAGTCTTGCATTCATAAATGTTTCTCCTATAATACTAGTATTTTGAAAACTAATTAATTTGAGATACTATGCGCAAAAAATATTACAGAAAGTAGCATATAATTTAAATCTAAATAAATAAAATATATCAAGGTTAACAAAAATGTCTCATCCCTCTAATAAGAGGGATGAGCATGTAAAAAACACATAAGTTGAGAAGCACCTTACCTTATGTGCTCCCATCAACGGATCTCCCCCTTAGCCTATGTTTAGTTGGAGAGTAGGGGAAGGGAGATAAAAATTTTACCAAATTGCCCATGGAACATTTTTAAAATTACATAGTTTTTTGCATTGTTTTTCGCATATTAACTTTGAAAACATGTCACATCATGGTTATATCTGACTTTTCACACTAGGGATGGGTACCTCCCCTCCCTCCCTCACCTCCAACCAAACCCAGCCTTAGTGTACTGGTGGTCAAATTACACTGACAACTATTGGTGCTCATACATATAAACAAAACTTTGGTAAAAAAAAAAATACATATAAACAAATTAAAAAATTGGGTTAAGTATCAATTTTGCCCCTAAAGTACACGCCTAGGAGCAATTTTGCCCCTGAAGTTTTTGGCGTAGCAATGTTGCCCCTCCGTTAACTGCCCTAAGACCGTTAGGGCAGTGAACGAGGGACATCATTGCTACTTGTGAGACTTGGGGCAACATTGCTACGCCGAAAACTTTAAGGGCAAAATTGCTCCTGTGCGCATTTCAGGAGCAAAATTGATATTTAACCCTAAAATTTTTAAGGGAAAAAAGTTCAGAAACTTGGAAAGGAGGTGCTATTTTAATATTCTTTTCAATTCTAAATATAAAATAAAATTTACTTTTTTAGAGAGATTAAAGAAGTTAATTAAATTATTATAGAATATTTATATTTATATTTTTTCCTCTAAACTAATTATTTGACTAATAAAATTATATATAATCTAAGGATAAATAACATAAGATATGATTAAGTAACTTATTTAGCTTCATTAACTTTTCAAAAAAAAATTAACACTATTTTATATTTTGAACTGGAGAAAATACTCTAGACGGTACAAAGTCCAAAATTGTCTGCGCTCGCGTTTATTTGCCATAGAGCGAAGCTTCTTTATTGACCCAAACATAGAAAACTTATTTTACACCCTGTAAGCATTTTTTTATCACCATCATAATACAGTAAAACACACAAACATAACCAAGTTGGTTAAAGATTGAGGGCATTACCCTGTTTTGCAACGTATGCGTTAATTAATTATGATAAGCCAAGCACTGTTTGTAACCCATGTAATATTGTAATCTTATGGGGACGAAGAAAGAAAGGTCAGAATCGGAGAGAGCCAGGTTTATGACACGAGTGCGTGATCGCTATTGGAGGGACTGAGAAAGAACCATTGATTATACGATCAGCAATCCAGTGATTGGCTGCTTCAGTGTAATGTACTCCATCCCAGCTGATATAGGAAGAAGGATCTTCACAAGAGCCAGCAAATATTTCTGTACCATTCACTGTTCCTTTGTTTCCACACCATATATCAATCCCATTTTCATGGTACCCACAACAGAACTTAGCAGGATCAACAAAACCTGCAACATCATTGAAGAGATGAGTGAATTTGAAAGGTACTGGGTTTCTGCAAGTCGTGTTAGCAGTGAGAATTTAGTAAATTACCTTCCTTCTTTGCGTTGCTGATTAGGTAATACTTGGCAGAGAAGAGATCCACGTATGTTAATGAGGCATCAGGGAGTTGTGATCTGAGAGTGACCACTGTGTTGTTGAGTTTTTCATTGAACTCTTTGGCCATGTCGTTTTGGTAATTCACACAACCGTTTTGATCAACGTAACCAGGCTTTGGGTTGTGAGTGCTGTGTATGGCTACTGGCAAGCATCCAATTGGGCCAGTGTTGTGTATCCAGAATGTCCTTGCTCCTTCTTTGTACAAATACTGGATATGGGTACTAAATTCTTAGTTAAAGATTTTAAAAATATGTTTTTTTTTTTTTGTTTTGGTTTTACCGGCCACTTAAGTTGAATCCTTCAAACGGTAGTAGAATCATACTAGTTGAAACATAACTTACTTGAACTTGAGTAGAAAATTGGTGTACAATATCAGAGATTACAGCATGAGAATCCTCTTTGCCCACTCTGTCAATAGCAGCAGCAATATCATTCTGGCCAATATCCATGGTGTAAATAAATAAATAAAGAACATGGGTGATTTTATTTGTATATTCTTACATGTATTTAAGTTAGAATTTCAGTTTAGATTATTAGTTACTTTGTTATTCTGTTGTAACTAATTCACTTGTGTTCCCACGTGTAAAGTAGGGACTAGGAGATAATATATATGTGTGTTGTACTGTACATTTAATTCAGATTATTCAATATATTTTCACAGTTTATATTTTCCTTATTCTCGATTCCCTTCATCTCTCTCGTTCTCTTCCTCCGAGACCCATACTTACGGGTTTATTCTTCTGATTCATAGCTTGATCTTCACCGATTGAGTTGCTACATGGTATCAAAGCCATAACCGCCGTCATGGATGCTTCTTCTACTGAGCACCGGTGGTTCAATCTGCTCTAAACTCAACAAATTCCAGCCCTAATTTGTCGAGTCTGTATTACCTTCACCCGAACGAGAATCCGGCGTTGGTTCTCGTGAATCCGATCCTCACCGGACTGAATTACCATACCTGGTCCAGAGCTATGCGCGTTGCCTTACAATCGAAGAACAAGCTCGTGTTCGTCGATGGAACCATCCAAGCACCGTCATCGTCAAGCTCTTCTTATTCTTCTTGGCTTCAATGTAATACTATGGTCTGTTCTTGGCTGCTGCGTGCAATTTCTCCAACCATTGCTCAGAGTATTCTTTGGCTAGACAAGGCCAGTGATATCTGGCTTGACTTACGGGATCGATTTGCCCAAAGTGACGTATTAGTGTTCTTAGAGCTACGGGACGAGATTTTCACCTTTCGCCAGAGCATTATCGGTTAGTGATTACTATACTAAACTCAAAATTTTCGGGATGAGTATATGATACTTCGTCAATTTCTCGTTGCTCTGTAATTTCACTGTGTATGTGAGAAATACCAGAGGTGATTATACATTGAGGTTTTGAAAGGACTAAATGAACGATTTGCTCTGTCAAATCGCAAATTATCTTTGATAGATCCCCTTCCCTCTGTTAATCGTGTCTTTTCTATGCTTATGCAACAAGAACGAGAGATGTTACCACCTATAGGGATGGATCCTGTTGTGTTGTTTAATAAGGGTCCAGTGAAGCCTCCTTCGTCCAATTCTGTTTCCTTTACTGGTCGTGGATCTGGTTCTGTTGGGAGAGGTTCTAATAACTCTGGTAGTGAGAAATTTTGCACCTATTGTAACCGGCCTCGTCACACAGTGGAGACATGCTACCGGAAACATGGATTTCCCCCTGGTTTCAAGTTCAGGAATCAATCCTTTCCATCAGTTCATCACATTCAGACTCAGGATATAGTCAATAATTCTGTTTTGGAGCAACCTAAGGCATCTGATGGTGTTTTGCCAACTCCCTCTCCTCAGTTTACGCAAGATCGGTACCAGAGGATTCTTGCTCTTGTCCAAAATGCCTCGATTGCTTCTCCTCGGGCTACCTCTGTCCCGTCCATCCACCGATTTCTTCATCCCATCAATCTCCAGGTAGTTCTGTTCCTTTCTTTAGTTTTTCTCCTCAGAAATCCTGGATCATTGATCTTTGGAGCAATGACCATGTTTGTCATTCTTTAGACTATTTTACAAGATACCAATCTATTAAACCTATTCCTATTAAGCTTCCTGATCATAGTCATATTACTGCTACTATTTCTGGCACCGTGTGTATCTCTCAGTCTTTGACTCTCCATAATGTTTTTTACATTCCTCAATTTGCTTTTAATATCCTTTCTGTTTCTAAACTCACGGTGGCTATTCCTTGCTGTTTCATTTTTTTGTCCTCTGTTTGTTATATTCAGGAGCTTTCTCTCTGGAAGACGATTGGTACAGCTGAAGTGTTTGAAGGCCTGTATTTCCTGAATCCTGCAACACCCTCTGGTCTGCCCATTGCAACACCCTCCTCCACGATAGCCATGAGTACTTCATCAACTTCCCCTAGTCTCGCCTATCGTAACCTTTGATTTGTGGCATCATCGTTTAGGTCACACTTCATCTTCTACTTTGAACATTTTAAATAAGCAATTTCCTTTTATACTGCTTGTCATTCACATTCGATCCTGTGATGTTTGTCATAAGGCTAAACAAAAGAGACTTTCATTTCTGTAAGCACATCTTCGAGTAATAAAATTTTTCTTTGATACATACCGATATTTGGGGCCCCTTTGCTATTACTTCCATTCGAGGTTATCAATATTTTTAACTATTGTGGATGATTTCGATCGTCATACTTGGATTTTTCCTATGAAATCTAAATCCGAGGTTCGTGTTCACCTCCAAAATTTTATTCGTTTCTTTGTTACCCAATTTCATGCTAATGTTCAGATTGTTAGATCGGATAATGGTTTAGAATTTTTTATGGATTCCTTTTATAAATCCAAAGGCATTATCCATCAAACTTCTTGTGTTGAGACTCCTCAACAAAATGGCATTGTCGAACGCAAACGCCCATCGTTCAAAATTTGACCCCCGGGCTTCAAAATGCATCTTTCTTGGTTTTCCTGAAAATACAAAGGGATATTTGCTTTTAAATGTCCATAATAATAAAATTTTTGTTTCTCGCGATGTTGTTTTTTATGAGTCTTCTTTTCCTTATCATTTACAATCATCACATGACAGTGTAGTCTCTCTCCCTATTACCTCTTCTACTTCCCTTTGTGACCTGGACCCTATTGTTGCTAGTTCCCCTGCTCCGTTGTTCCTTCCTTTCCCATTGACAATAATATTGTTTCTTCCCCTGTTTCTGATATACCATCTCCTGTTTCTGTTTCCCCTATACCTTTGGTTCCTTCCCGTGTTCCTACTAGAACTCGCAAACCACCTTGTTACTTGCAGGATTACTATTGTTCGGCTTTGACTACTTCAGCTGTTCCATTTTCTTCTGGTGATAAGTACTCTCTCTCTCTCCATCTTTCTCCATCTTTATCTTCTTGTTATCGCACCTTTTGTCTCAATCTTTTTACTGATGTCATTCCCACCACCTATCGTCAAGCTTCTAAATATAAGCCTTGGCGTGATGCTATGGATGCTGAAATAGTTGCTCTTGAACGAATAAGACCTGGTCCTTGACTTCTTTACCTGATGGAAAGCAACCCATTGGTTGTAAATGGGTGTTTACCAAGAAATACAAATCTGATGGTTCCCTTGATCGTTACAAAGCTCGGTTAGTAGCAAAAGGCTTTACACAGACCGAAGGTATTGACTATTTTGATACCTTTTCCCCTGTTGCTAAGATGACCACTGTTCGTCTCTTACTTGCCCTTGCCGCTGCAAACAAATGGTACATTCACCAACTTGATGTAAATAATGCTTTTTTGCATGGTGATTTGAATGAGGAAGTTTATATGGTTTTGCCTCCTGGTTTTTATTCTATTGATTCTTCTCTTGTTTGTCGACTTCAAAATCACTTTATGGTCTCAAACAAGCTAGTAGACAATGGTTTCATAAACTTTCTTCTCGCTCTTATTTCTGCTGGTTATGTGGAGTCCAAGGCTGATTATACTTTGTTTATTAAGGCTTCTGGATCTAGTTTTACAGCCCTGTTGGTTTATGTGGATGACATCATTCTCACTGGTAATGACATGTCTGAAATTACTACTGTTAAAACCACTCTTGATCGTCTCTTTAGGATCAAGGATCTCGGTTCAGCTCGATATTTTCTGGGTCTTGAGATTGCTCGAAATCATTCGGCATTTCTTTATGTCAACGCAAATTTGTTATAGATCTTTTAAGCGATACAGGTATCTTGATTGTAAGCCTATTTCTACTCCCATGGATCCGAAAGTCAAGTTAAGTATCAATTCGTACTCCTTTGGTGATGTGAGTTCTTATCGCCAACTTGTTGGGCGTCTTTTATATTTGACCACTACTAGGCTCGATATTTCATTTGCAACTCAACAATTAAGTCAATTCATGGTGCTCCTCTTACTGATTCTCACCTTCAGGCCGCTAACCGTGTTCTTCGGTATTTGAAGTCTACACCATCTCATGGTCTTTTCTTTCCATCCACATCTGATCTGTCTTTAACTGGCTTTAGTGATAGTGATTGGGCTGCTTGTTTGGATTCTCGACGGTCTCATTCTTGGTTATTGTGTATTTCTAGATAATGCTCTTATCTCTTGGAAATCGAAGAAGCAAAGTGTTGTATCTCTTTCTTCTTGTGAAGCTGAATATCGTGCTCTTGCTATGACTACTTGTGATATTCAATGGCTCTTGTATTTGTTGGATGACCTACGTATTTCCCGGTCTAAGGCTACTCCTTTATACTGTGACAATCAGTCTGCAATTCAGTTGGCTTCTAATCCTACCTTTCATGCTCGCACTAAGCATATTGACTTAGATTGCCATCTTGTTCGTGATAAAGTCAAAGACGGTGTTATTCGATTACTTCCTGTTCGTTCTCAACATCAACTTGCTGATGTGTTTACCAAGCCACTTGGTGCAGGACCTTTTCATTCTCTTACTTCCAAGCTGGGCATGATTGACACCAATGCTCCAGCTCTCTCTCGTTCTCTTCCTCCGAGACCCATACTTCTGGGTTTATTCTTCCTGATTCATAGCTTGATCTTCACCTGATTCAGAATTGCTACATAAATAGCCTTAGGGAAGTCCTCTGGCCTGGGAAATTGCTTTCTACAGGGATGATTGTTCCCTACAAATTTATAGATATACTCAGTTTTAACAGATAATAAAAGAGGTGTTGCACAGGTATATTATATATCAGAAGAACAACCAACCAGATTGATTGAAGAACTTGGCGGTGCGTGCCTTAAACTGGTGAAATTGTGCAGTCTGAATCTCAAGAGTAAATGGAGTGCCTCCATCAAAGAAGGTTCTATTTTGCCTCCTAATGGTTGATGATCCTGCTGCAAAATTCGCTCCATGCCCATAGCTTGATCCAATTGAATCAATATAAGGACTCAACAAAGGAAAGCCAAGCTTCTGTGCTGCATTCATATGTAAAACAACTCTCGTTTGAGGCAAGGAATACTATATATATAACTGTCTGGTATCTGAAAGAGATCTGAATGGATAAAGGAGCAGAGTTGAGATTAGAGATACCGATGAAGTCGATGATGAGGCGACCATCGGAGGCTCGACCGGCAGGCTCATGGAAGAAGGTGTTACCACATGGGGAAGCCATGGGATAGAAGGCAGCAGCCATGCAGCCTGTATCTGAATTAGAGTCACCAAAGTTGAATATTGCTGGGAAATCACAAGATGCTTCTTCAGACTTCACACCACTCATCAATACAACCCAAAACACTAAGATCCCACCAATCACATCCATTTTCTTTCTCAAAGGCCTAACCTATGCACCAACCGCCTTCACTACATCTATATATATATATATATATATATATATCTTTGTGTGTTTGTATTTATATATAATATCTATGTTTGGAGAGTTTTGAAGAATGAGGGTAAGTATTCGTGTGCCTAACGGCTAAAAGTCACATGAGGTGATTACAAGTATTACAGCAGGGATCTAAAATATAAAATTGGAAGAAACGAGATATCCAGCCTCATTGCCTGTTCATTTCATAAGGAAGAATTAAACAGATGTGTGTTCTGACAAAATGAAGCTCTCTTCGTTACCTTTTCATTGGGTCCCTTTTTTTTTTTTTTTTCCCATCCGATATCTAGAACTTCGCCATAATTAATCCGAATTTGACCGGGTCGCACACCTAGCTATAGTGGGTGAGTTTCCCAGTAGGGCTTTTCTGCATTTACAAGGCTTGAACTTGAGACCTTGTTTAAGGGACACAAACCGCTTACCACTTGTGTCAATCCCGTTGATCCATTGGGTCCCTTTCTATTTGTCTATTAAATTCATTTTCTATCTATTCTACTTACGCTCATTCTAAATATAAGAGCTAATAAATTAATTAACTTTTTTACTAAATATATATAATATCTCAATCTATTTATCTCACAATTTATAATTATTTTTTCAAACTATCACTATTAATTACACATCATATCAAAAAAATTTACATCAAGACTAAAGACCACGTATATTTATTACAAATAAGCAACTTAATTAATTCCTCTTTAATTTCTGTAAATTAATTATTTAGCCCCTAAACTAAAGACAAGAGGGAGCAAGTCCCATTCTATATTTCTTCTGTTTCAATTGTACTGTTTAGCCTCTATGAAACATAAGCAGGCATACAATTCTCTGGTGTCAGAATTTTTTTAAAAATAGATTAATTTATTTTTAGAGTGCCCCCAAGCTTAGTGCAAGACATAAGCACAAACTTGATGTGATGCCAATGAGATTTGAATAATGGTGATTTCCTAAAATACATGATTATGATAATGATATTAGTATCAGGGTAGAGTGGTAGACCACAAACGTTGGACTGACATGGTGAATATGTATAATAATTGTCTACATGTGAAAATCTTAGATCGCTACCATTTTCAACCATTTAAGAGTATGATACAAATGAGTGTCCTATATGAGTCGGATTTTTCTTATTTGTTTATGTTTTTCAATTAATCTGTGTATCACCCGTGATTTGAATCTGTATTAGATGATTTAGAAATTTTACTTCTTCTGCAATGGTAATGGCCCCATTTTTTTTTTTACTCCCAAAAAATGACACGACTTAATTACTCCTTTAGACCACATATTTATGTAATTTGATTAGATTAAGGAAGTTAATTAATATAATATGTTTTTTTTCCTAAAAGAACTTAATTATCTTCTTTAATTCTTTCAATCTCTTTTACTTACTTATTGTTGAAGAAGCATCAATCAATAAGGGAAAATTAAAAAATATTGGTAAATATGAGAAATAAATCTTACATTTATAACTAAGAGATAGGATATCGTCACTACTAAGTCACTACCAATTTTTCACCGTTAGATCAGAATCTCATTTATCTTTATCATTTCTCTCTCCTATTGAGATTCTGATCTAACGGTGAAAAAGTGGTAGTGACTTGGTAGTGACATAATATTGGTAGTGACAATATCTTATCCCTATAACTAATATCAACGGGTTAAGGTGCGATTTGGCCAACAAACAATTGGCTCAAGAGCATCCAGCACAATTAACTATTAACTGGACCATAAATACCAACAAACTATTTAAAATGTCAAAATAGCACAATTCCGTTAAAAGCAAATTAACTCCGTTAAAGGAGATTCCCTGAGCCACATTTCACCTTCTTTTCCATAAGGCATACTCAAATCCTTATCCTCTTCCTTCCAACTCCATCCTCGTCCGGAGCGTCATCTTTTTGGGCCGTCGAATTCAAATTCTCCGTTCGTTCTTCTTTTAGATTAATTTCACTATCGGCAGAAACAAGATCACGCTCATTAGGAACGTTGTCGCCTGGAGTCGTTGATGGTGGAGAATTCAAATCCTCGGCTCGTTCTTTGGTGAGATCAATTTCATCGTCGGCGGCAACATCGCCACAGTGAGGCCGAACATAGTCGTGTTCGGTCGTCGAAGATAGATAATTATTGGAATGAGGTTGGGCAATTCTTTCTATTTCGTCACTGATAGTGGTTTCAGAGTGCTTATCGGATGATCTGTTGGCGTGAGTATCGGCCGAAAGGACGTCGTCATTCTTGGTGGCCGATGATTCCTCTGTATTTGTTGATGTTACGGTAGGCGTGATTTGTCGACTAATCTGCAACTCGAGGATTCGGATTGCCTTCAAGCTCGAAACCCATCTCCGGAATAAGAGAAGTTTCTAGTTACATAAAACCATGAAGAGAAACGAAACAAAGTGAAAAGAAAAGAGGGGAGGGGAAGAAGAACGAGAAAAAGAAGTTGAAGCGAAGAAAACAATATTGTTTCTTGTCGCTACCGCAAAAGATACTGATATGGTGAATTGGGATGAGGATGGAGTTGGAAGGAAGAGGATAAGGATTGTATGCGTTATGGAAAGTGGCTCAGGGAATCTCCTTTAACGGAGTTAATTTGTTTTTAACGGAATTGTGTTATTTTAACATTTTAAATAGTTTGTTGGTATTTATGGTCCAGTTAATAGTTAATTGTCTTTGGATGCTCCCGAGCCAATTGTTTGTTGGCTAAATCACACATTAACCCTAATAACAACTACTCAGTTAATGGCCGAAGAAATACTTTTTAAGAAAATCTCTCATATGTACCAGGTTTTGCGCGCGCTTGTCTTCCTCCAACCAAATTTTAGAACCATCCCATGATTTGAGGATTTATGAATAATTATTCAAATTTAATGAGAGCAGACTCAAAAAGGTTTATATTATGCTACTATGTGATACTCCCTTTGATGTTTATTATAAGACATCAACTAATTATTCTCATAAACCAATAAAAATAGTTAAAGTCAATAAATTTATCCTATAATTTAAATGATTTTCAATATTACCCCTACTAATTACATTAAACTCTAATATCATTATTAATTATTACTCTCACCCACTATCCTTATTAATTATGGGCATACATGGAAAAAAATAATTAATGCTCCTTGCGAACAAGCAAGTGGTTTATAAAAAGGACCAAATAAACTTCCAAGTTGATGTCTTATAATAACTAATAAGGACCAAAGAGAGTATGACCCAACACACCTATTTTTTTCCTAATAAAATATGGTAGTGCAAGGTCTAAATACACACAGAGGTAACCAACAAATTATCACTTAAAGTGAAACATGCATATTTACAAGTTAAATTTAACAAATAGTGTTTCTAAGTGAAACTTTCATATTTGGTAAGTAATGTCATCTACAGGGACAGACACAAGGGGGGCTAGGGGTGGCCCCCGCCCCCTAATTTTTTTTTTAAAATAATAATAATGCTGGACCAAAGAAAGCACGGTGACATTCGTAAAAGCAGGTTTAAATGTTTGATATTTCATCTTCTTAGTTTGATATTTTTATCTCAATTCCAGTCTTCCAGAATCGTGTTGGCACTGAAATGGGGCCCATAGGTTTGCTTTCATATATATTCAGACACAGGTTTGCTTTCATATGCTTGCTCTAGTCTTTGTTATAAGACACCAACTAGTAAATGTATTTGGTCCTCTTTATAAGACACTTGTTTTCAAGGAGCATTAATTATTTTTTTCATGTATGCTCCTAATTAATAAGAGTAGTGGGTGAGAGTAATAATTAATATAATATTAGAGTTTGGTACAATTAGTATGGGTAATATTGGAAGTTACTTAAATTATAGGACAACTTTATATATTCCCAACCTTACTTGTTTTGCACTTTTCGTCAATTTTTTGTATATTTGGTCTTTATCGTATTTTAAATACTTTTGTTTATGATTAACATTTTTTATTTTCGCCCCCCGTAAGTAAAATTTCTGGTCCGTCCCTATTTATTTTTTAATAAAGGATTTATGAATAATTAACATAAGAGACTGAGATGGAGAGGGAGAGATAGAGTGTGTAAGAGAAGCTCCATATAAGAGGGAGGATGATGGGGTTGTTGAGGTCTCCACCGATTGGAGCTTGTGCATTAGTGCACGCCTCACCATTTATGATGTTAATCAACATTATAATAATCGCTAGGAAGAATATAATCATATTTGGTTCAATAAACTAAATATATACTCCTTCTGTTACTTATTATAAGGCACAAACTAACAAGTTTATTTGGTCCTTTTTATAAGGCATTTGCTTATTCCCAATGAGCATTAATTATTTTTTTCCATGTCTGCCCATAATTAATAAGGGTAGTGGGTGAGAGTAATAATTAATATGATATTAGAGGTTAGTGCAATTATTAGGGATAATATCGGAAATTACTTAGATTCTATGACAACTTTATTAACTTTAACTCTTTTTATTGGTTTGTGAGAAAAATTAGTTGGTGCCTTATAATAAGGACCAGAGGGAGTATATCCTCTAGATTTGTGAAAATAAATATACTCCCTCTGGTCCTTATTATAAGGCACCAACTTATTTTCCTCACAAACCAATAAAAGTAGTTAAAGTCAATAAAGTTGTCCTAGAATCTAAATAATTTTTAATATTACCCCTACTAATTGCACTAAACTCTAATATCATATTAATTATTACTCTCACTCATTACCTTTATTAATTAGGGGCAGACATGGAAAAAAATAATCAAGGCTCATTGGGAACAAGCAAGTGCCTTATAAAAAGGACCAAATAAACTTGTAAGTTGGTGCCTTATAAAAAGGACCAAATAAACTTATAAGTTGGTGCTTTATAATAAGGATCAGATGGAGTATATCTTAATCAGGCATGTGGTTACATGTATTTATAAATGTGGCCTTGAAATAGGGTTGCCTGGGAAGGCAAAACAGGGGAAGGACATTAGAAAATGTGATTGGGTGGAAGGGGGTGCACATTAGGTGCACATAATTATGTGCCCAATAATAGAGGTATGAATATATTTTTTTTTATATATATTGTATTTATAAATTATATGCTGGTTTCTAGAATTTTTTTTGCACCCAATATCTCAAATTAATTAGCTTCCAATTCTACATTTATTTGTAACACCAGTATCATGAAAAGTAATTAATTTTGAAATACTGGGTGCAAATTTTTTTTCAAAAAGCAGCATATAATTTAAATATAAATAAATAAAAAATACTCATACCTCTAATAGAGGTATGAACACATAATTAGTCACATAAGTATGTACACCTAATGTGCATTCGGTGGAAGGGTATTATACTGTCACGTGGGGGACCTGGCTGTTACAGGCTTGCGTGACAGAAATGTACTGTCACTTCTTTCTTTGTTGGGTTGGAAATGAATCTGACAAGTGCATAACTTAGAGATGTAGTTTCTGTTTCTCTCCCCATCATCCTCTTCTACTGAGTTTGGTGGTTACTGGTCCGTCATCATATCCAACCTTCATCACAACTCAGTACATCACTGTGACTGCTACATACATGTAAGTGTATGTGTGTGTATAGCATTTGATATGAGCAATGATAAACTTAGATTCCCATCGCTTGATAACAACAACATACTCATTTTCCCTACCACTACCCGAAGTGATAATAAAAGTGGAACACCTACGGCACAAAAGTCTATTGCAGTCATTTTTTTCATGATTACAAATTAAATTTTATCAAATAAAGATCACTCAAGGTCAACCTTTTGATTACAGCAGCATTATGAACTTGAGCCCAATTGAGTTATCTGGTTCAAGAATCTCTCGGCCCAAACTCAAGGAAAAGCAATATTAACCAAATATGTTTAGGGGTGAGCAAATCAAAACCGAAACCGAAGACCGAATAATTCGGTGTTCGGTTCGGTTTTTGAAAGTAGCTTATTTCAGTTTTCGGTTCGGTTTTTGCAAAAAAAAACTTCGGTTAAAACCGAAAACCGGAATTTTTTTAACTTTTTTGTTAAAAAATCATAATTAATTCTACAAAAATTGTTTTCGAGTGCTTCAAAATTCCTCATGACCATTGACATGTCTATTTTCAAGGAAAAATATTTCCAGAAGCAAGAAAGTCACAGATCATTCCCAGTTTAATATTTTCTCAACGCTACCCAGTTTATAACTCCATAAATAAGGCTTAACTTCAAAAATATGTTACTCAAGCATAGAACTCAAAATGCTACATAATTTATATATTTAGAAAGCACTATATGTCTACTTTATTCATGTAAAATTTCATAACTTTATGTAAAATTTGATTAAACCGAATTAACCGAAAACCGAACCGAAATATTTCGGTTCGTTTTTTAAAATACACATAATTCGGTTTTTCTGTTTTTTCCTAAAACCGAACCGAAAAACCGATTGCACAGCCCTAGATATGTTTGCATTCATATCTCCAAGGAAGAAAATCTCGTTTTCTTATAATAAAAAAAAAAAAAAAAATCTCGCTTTCTGTAACTTAAAAAAGTCTCACTTTAAATGGCTCAAAATGGGATTTTCCAAACAAACAGTGAGCTTATAAATCAGGTGAAATTAATGGGACTCGCAAATTAATTTCCCCTTTTAAACTTGTTATGACATAAAATACTAGTCTGCACTCTTTAAGATCCTTCTTGCTTCAATGATCTGGTGCCCTGTGTATATCAAAGCGCTATAGAAAGAGATTGTCTATCATATAATACCCGGTGCTTCACTTCGGCATGTTACAAGGCTCCCATCATCAAAACAAGATTCATGAGTATTAGATCGCAGCAGATGAAATCATGATTTATATTATGAATGACTAAAACATCAGCGGTGAAACTTGCTGCCAGTTCAAAAGAAGTAAAGAATTAAAAAGGGCAGCAATTACAGCAATGGAGCTGCAACCAACAAAAATGTTTGAGTCATTTATCTTACAGAATATAATGCAGAAGCAGCTTCTCCTTGAACCTTGAATATACTTCACTTGAAAACCGTCACTTTCTATGGGTTCAAACATATGACCTCCATTGACATAATTTAGTTGATGCGTTGCCAGCCCACTCCTACCTTTCATGTTATACAGCAGCGCCACAAAACTGATGTCAACCACGGATACTAGCTTTGATGGTTCTTCTTACTTTTCTTCTTCCTTGAGGCAAAGCTACTGGGTCCAACTTCTATAGACATCCTTTTTGTCCTGCAAGGTAAGTGGGAAAGATAGGTTTAACAGATACGGTGTGACCTGAAAATCTGAACATGAAATTTAACCAAAAACAAAACAGTTTTAACTGAAATTCATCCATTGCGTGAAAATACAGCATACCGAGAAGATAGCTCTTCTGAATCCTTGGAATTCCCATCCGCAGCAACATCTGCAATATTACCGTTAGCTAAATCATTAATTAATCTCTTGTATGATCTCAACAAAAAACATAAGAGAAAAGCTGCTCTATCCAGTGGGACAAAATGTAGTCCCATCACATGATCTATTGACGAGATAATCTACTTGTGTTTTATCACAAAATAAGATTTCTTACACAGCAGACAGGATAAGATATTGCATCTAACTGAATCCTTAGATTGTACACGTGCCATTATGCAACTATTTATATTGTTCATATCCTAAACCATCAGAACTATTTTTCTGCCGTGTCAACACTTCGAATGGCCATGAGTAAGTAGCCTATGAAAATTGATAATAAATCAATTGAAATGAGCAGGAGAGGAAAATATACCAATTTCATCACCCTCTTCACCTTCCTGCTCTGACTCTGTTCCTGAACCCCATCGATCTCCTCCATCATCAAAGTCCCAGCGATCACCAACAGGAGGCATCCAGAATTCTTCCTCCTCTAAGTCACTCTCCTCAATAGTAGACTGACGTACTTCAGATTTAATTTCTTCAATTTCCTTTTCCTTCTTCTTCTTCTTCTTCTTCTTCTTATTCTTATCCTTCTTCACACCATCCGCACCTAGTTTGCTCTCCCCTTCTTCCATTCCATTACATGACAACTTCTCCATTTCCTTCTGCTCTGCTTTTAGCAACTCAAATACATTAGTTGATAAATATCTACAAATCCCTCATGCAATCACATATTAAACCCATGAGTAATAATGAGAAACCAGAACCTCACTAAATTATTTGGAATTTCTCATTATTCCGGAAGACCCAAAGCAGTGTATAGAGTGTATGACAGACCTAGTTTATTGAGAAATCTTTTCCCATTCATATGCTTCCAGATATGTTCCTCTGACTTGTTGACCGTGTCTCCAGTCAATTTACATATCAACTTTGAACTGCAATGCGGAACCTATGTCTAAGTTATCCCATTCTGACATTGATAAATAATCCAAGGAACAAACGGACACATCAGATAAAATAAATTCACATAATCTCCTAGTGGATAGCTCAACTCTCCTTTCTGAGGTATTGGAAACGCCATCAGTCATCCTAACGAATAGTTTCGACTTTAGAGCTTCAAAGATATAGCGGTTTGGCTATGTAACCAGTTTTTCTGTAGTTATAACAAGGAAACAATTTATGGCCCGTTCAGTTGTTGGAAGGATAGGAATGGAATGGGGTGATAGAAAATAAAATGGACTAAATCACTAAAATGATTATAGCAGTGAGAATGAGGATTGACTTCATGCATCTAGATGCTAATTTTTATGATCAACCAAACATGATTATATTGAAATAAAATCATAAAATATACGTTCATATTGGAACTATGGGAAAACTATTACTAAGAATGCTGAGTCGGAGCAGTTCTTTCGGTTAAGCTAAAATTCATTGTTCCTTTTGGGAAGCTAAACTACAATAAAAATGCGATTTTTCCTTCTAACAGTCACCAAGAATGAGTTTTAAAGTCAAGCGTGCGCCTATCCACTTAGTGCGTTTATATAGACCCTGAACACTGAACAGTTCCATTCAATTGGTTTTCAAAGATAGCATACACAAACCAAGACAGAGAACATTGTGGTTTCAACCAAAACTATCTAGAAGTTGACGTATGATACGATGAAGTTTAAAAGAAACAAGGGAATTTACCGGGAGAGTGAGTCTTGCTTGAACATATTGAGAGGGGGCTTATCATGGGACAAGGCAAAGTCGATGAGACCTAATCGGCATTTTTTGCTGTGAGAGTAGGAGTCCATGTCCTTGGCGAACAGTTCGTGTCCAGTTTCCACGCATTTGAAGCGACCATTCTCCAGATCCTTGAACGTCGGCGAGCCCAGCAGCTCTAAACCTTCCTTACCCGCCTTCTCTTCCGCCATCGCCATGGCTTGCGTCTCCTTGGTTGCCCCTCCCAGAAGCACTACACTAATCCCTAATACCCGCGCCCATGAATGCTGTCGTTTATACCAAACGCAGCTGCGCGTAATTCCTCTGCCCTTCAATTTTTTAGTGGCGGATTGTTTTATTTGAGGTAAGTCTCCGTTTGATTTAGTTTTTTCAGAAATGTTTTTATAATTTTTCATCTGAGTCTATTTGGGATGGTTTATAAGTGATATTTTGTAGCCCTAACCACTTTTTCTATCATGTTTGACACAACGCGTTAATCTTACTTTTAGTCCAATCCTGGCTAAAAGCCAACAAGTTTAACGTGCTTTTAGTTTAATCATGGGGAGAGAAATAGAAGAAACATGGAGGGAGAGGAAAAAGCAACATGCTGCAATCAAAGTGAAGACAAGTGTACATTTCTTTAATTAAAAAAGATAAAATCTTGATTTTATAAAAGTAAAGCAATAAGCGTGGACACATCAACAAAATGACAGACTCAAAAGAAAAAAAAAAAAGAGATGCAGTTATAAAAGATGGATAATAGGGAAGATAATTACACAACATTTTGCAAATTAATAATGGGGAGTTAGGTACAACATATTTAGTAAATATTTAATTTAATATTTTGATTATTCCCTTAAAAATTTAAATGATTTTTTACTTAACAACACATTAATAAATACATGGCCTCTCACCCGCATATCGCATGGACCTCGGCTAGTTACCCTGAAAGACCCAATAACCATGAATTAAAAAAGTCAATCCAAACATAAAATTTCAAACTTTATCAAAGTCAAATCAAGTAAAAATCACTTTTATCACCACTAATCTAAACACACACTGGTGTGAGGGGGAGTTTTGGTTTAGTTTGTAAAAAGATGCTTAAAAAAACACGTTTTTGAGGTTGTCAAACGATTATACTACCATCTATTATCCAAAATATAAGAGATACAGAGAGGAAAGATTTTCTTTAAGTTTAAAATAAATCTTAATCTATTTTGTCTTTTAAATTTAAACTCATAATCCTTTTTTCTAAAATATTTATGTTGATTTCATATATATTTCTTCTTGTGTATTTTAATAACGGAAGGATATGATAATTAATTTTTAAGAATAAAAATATATATTTAATATTAGCTTAATTAATAAATATGTTAAAAATATAATTTCTTTAAGAAATACTTTCATTTAGTAATTAGTTGGTGCCTTTTAACATTTGATCTCACTCATTAAAAAACACAAATATTATTAAAAAAAATATCCCTTTAATAAATGCCCAGATAAAATCAAGAAATCCATCTTAGAGTCAATAGAAGAAGATTCCTAATTCTGTGAAAAAGCTATATTTAGCTAACCAAGAGAGATGATACTCTATCTTTGCTCTCGATTAAATGTGAATGACGTAGTGAGGGATGAAGCCGGCACGGTATCCAAATTAGAAAAGGTAGATCATTTGATCAACTCAATTAATTCTAGGGCCACAAAGCATTGCTAGTGTCTTATGTGGTCATTAGATAACTTGGGTCCATTAAAGGAGTTTGATTAATCCAATGTTATTTATGTCAGTGATTAATTGAGTCTAATAGCCACACACAAAGGTTATTCTTGATTGCTTAAAGTTAACAATCTTGCCTTGTGAATGCAAAAAATTCCCGCTGGGAGACTCTCTCACCAAAGCCAGGTGCGCGACGCGGGTCGGATCCGGATTAGTCGAGCGAAGCCCTGTGAACAGTGGGCAACCAAAAACAATTAGCAATCTTGGGCCAATAATTGTTATCGGCTTTTCTCAAAAGAATGGGTATATTTGGATTGAAGTTGGACTCCAAGCCCAATATATTAAAATGGTGTCATATATGGTTATCTAGTGGGAAATTAATTTCTCCATTAATAAGCCCTAGTGGCGTCATATATTTTATGATTTGATTTATTATTTATTGCAGATAAAGATTATGGATGTGTTCATGATCCGGGAGAAGAAATTCATGATATTCTTACTCATGAACTAGAGCATAATCAAAGCGAAGCACAATAAAATGTCGTTGAAATTGATGATAGTGAGGAAGATGACAATAATAATAGTCATCGTACTAATATCACTTTGTGATATGCTTCTTATGTTTTATGTGAGTTATTTGTAAATATAGTTTGCTTTTAATTATGAATTAGTGATTGTGCTTATTTGTTGGATGATTCGTGTTGTTTTGAATTAATGTTGACAACATTTATCTGATAAAATAGAACTTTAATTGTTGTAATTTACTAATTATATTTCTTTGAAAAAAAACTGGAGAAAAATAGTTAAAATTTGGAATAGTAATTTATGAGCTCTAGAGGCACTTAGATAAATATAATTTTAAAAAATAAAATAAATGAATAATTATTATTATTATAAAATAAAAATAATAAAACGAAAAAAAAATTAAAAAAAGCCACAATACCTAGCGAGGTCAGGGGTAGTACCTCGCGAGGTACTTAGGTCAAAAAAATTAAAAAAAGAAATGAATAATAATAATTATAAAACAAAAAAACAAAAAAAAATTAAAAAAATCTACAATACCTAGCGAGGTCAGGGGTAGTACCTCGCGAGGTACTTAGGTAAAAAAAATTAAAAAAAAAAGAAATGAATAATAATAATTATAAAATAAAAAAACAAAAAAACAAAATTAAAAAAAGCCATAGTACCTAGCGTGGCCCGGGGAAGTACCTCCCAAGGTACTTTTGTCAATATAATCAAAAAAATATAAATTAATAATTATTATTGTAAAATTTTTTTAAAAAAAAGCATCCGAAAAAAAGCTACAGTACCTTGTGAGGTACTTAGGTAAATATAATTTTTAAAAATAAATTAAAAATAACAATAATTATAAAAATAAAAAATAACAAAAAAAATTAAAAAAAAGCCATAGTACCTAGTGAGGTTAGGGTAGTACCTCACGAGGTATTTAGATAAATACAATTAAAAAATATATAAATTAATAATTGTTATTATTATAAAATAAGCCACAATATCTCGTGAGGTCAGTTGCACTTAGGTAAATATAATTAAAAATAAAAAAGAAATGAATAATTATTATTATTATAAAATATAAAAAAAAAAAAAAAAAAAAAAAAACTAAAAAAGTCACAATACCTAGCGAGGTCAAGGTAGTACCTCGCGAGGTACTTTGGTAAATATAATTAAAAAATATATAAATTAATAATTCTTATTATGATAAAATAAGCCATAGGACCTCGCGAGGTACTGCGGAAAATATAATTAAAAATAAAAAAGTAATGTATAATAATAATTATTATAAAATATAAAATAATAAAACAAAAAAAAATTAAAAAAAGTCACTGGACCTAGCGAGGTCAGAGGTATTACCTCGCGAGCTACTTAGGTAAATGTAATCAAAAAAATATAAATTAATAATTATTATTATTATAAAATAAATAAACGAAAAAAAGCCGCAAAGACACCTCGTGAGGTGCAACATACCTCGTGAGGTACTTAGGTGAATATAATTTTTTTTAAAAAGAAATGAATAAAAATAATTATTATAAAATAAAAGATAATAAAATGAAAAAAAAATAAAAAGAACCACGGTACCTAGCGAGGTCAGGGGTAATACCTCGCGAGTTACTTAGGTAAATATTTGACAAAAAAAAAAAGGTACTTAGGTAAAATATAATTAAAAAAATAAATTAATAACAATAATTATTAAAAAATAAAAAAACAAATTAGAAAATGTTACGTACTATCGAGGTCAGGGGAAGTACCTCCAAGGTACTTTTTCCAACATAATTAAAAAATATATAAATCAATAATAATTATTATTATTAAAAAAAAAAAAGCATACGAAAAAAGTTACAATACCTCATGAGGTACTTAGGTAAATATAATTCTTTAAAAAATTAGTAATTATTATTATTATAAATAAAAAATAAAAAAACTAAAAAGCCACAATACCTAGCGAGGTCAAGGTAGTACCTCGCGAGGTACTTTGTAAATATAATTAAAAATATATAAATTCATAATTATTATTATGATAAAATAAGCCATAGGACCTCGCTAGGTCGGTTGCGACTCGCGAGTACTTAGGAAAATATAATAAAAAATAAAAAAGTAATGTATAATAATTATTATAATAAAATATAAAATAATAAAACAAAAAAAAAATAAAAAAAGTCACAGTACCTAACGAGGTCAGAGGTATTACCTCGCGAGCTACTTAGGTAAATGTAATCAAAAAAATATAAATTAATATTATTATTATTATAAAATAAATAAACGAAAAAAAGCCGCAGCACCCTCGTGAGGTGCAACAGTACCTCGTGAGGTACTTAGGTGAATATAATTTTTTTAAAAAAGAAATGAATAAAAATAATTATTATAAAATAAAAGATAATAAAATGAAAAAAAAAATAAAAAGAACCACGGTACCTAGCGAGGTCAGGGGTAATACCTCGCGAGGTACTTAGGTAAATATTTGACCAAAAAAAAAGTTACTTAGGTAAAATATAATTAAAAAAATAAATTAATAACAATAATTATTAAAAAATAAAAAAACAAATTAGAAAATGTTACAGTACCTATCGAGGTCAGGGGAAGTACCTCAAAGGTACTTTTTCCAACATAATTAAAAAATATATAAATCAATAATAATTATTATTATTAAAAAAAAAAAGCATATGAAAAAAGTTACAATACCTCATGAGGTACTTAGGTAAATATAATTCTTTAAAAAATTAATTATTATTATTATTATAAATAAAAAATAAAAAAACTAAAAAACCCACAATACCTAGCGAGGTCAAGGTAGTACCTCGCGAGGTACTTTGGTAAATATAATTAAAAAATATATAAATTCATAATTATTATTATGATAAAATAAGCCATAGGACCTCGCGAGGTCAGTTGCAGTACCTCGCGAGGTACTTAGGAAAATATAATTAAAAATAAAAAAGTAATGTATAATAATAATTATTATAAAATATAAAATAATAAAACAAAAAAAAAAATAAAAAAAGTCACAGTACCTAGCGAGGTCAGAGGTATTACCTCGCGAGCTACTTAGGTAAATGTAATCAAAAAAATATAAATTAATAATTATTATTATTATAAAATAAATAAACGAAAAAAAGCCGCAGCACCCTCGTGAGGTGCAACAGTACCTCGTGAGGTACTTAGGTGAATATAATTTTTTTTAAAAAGAAATGAATAAAAATAATTATTATAAAATAAAAGATAATAAAATGAAAAAAAAAATAAAAAGAACCACGGTACCTAGCGAGGTCAGGGGTAATACCTCGCGAGGTACTTAGGTAAATATTTGACCAAAAAAAAAGTTACTTAGGTAAAATATAATTAAAAAAATAAATTAATAACAATAATTATTAAAAAATAAAAAAACAAATTAGAAAATGTTACAGTACCTATCGAGATCAGGGGAAGTACCTCCAAGGTACTTTTTCCAACATAATTAAAAAATATATAAATCAATAATAATAATTATTATTAAAAAAAAAGCATACGAAAAAAGTTACAATACCTCATGAGGTACTTAGGTAAATATAATTCTTTAAAAAATTAATAATTATTATTATTATAAATAAAAAATAAAAAAACTAAAAAAGCCACAATACCTAGCGAGGTCAAGGTAGTACCTCGCGAGGTACTTTGGTAAATATAATTAAAAAATATATAAATTCATAATTATTATTATGATAAAATAAGCCATAGGACCTCGCGAGGTCAGTTGCAGTACCTCGCGAGGTACTTAGGAAAATATAATTAAAAATAAAAAAGTAATGTATAATAATAATTATTATAAAATATAAAATAATAAAACAAAATAAAAATTAAAAAAAGTCACAGTACCTAGCGATGTCAGAGGTAATACCTCGCGAGCTACTTAGGTAAATGTAATTAAAAAAATATAAATTAATAATAATAATTATTATAAAATAAATAAATGAAAAAAAGCCGCAATACCTCGTGAGGTACAGAGTAAAAAAAGCCACAGTACCTCGTGAGGTACTTAGATGAATATAATTGAAAAAAGAAAGAAATGAATAATAATAATTATTATAAAATAAAAAAAATTAAAACGAAAAAAAATAAAAAAGCCACGGTACATATAATAATATAATAAAATAATATTATTATTAATTCTATTCTAATATTATAGAATTCTAGATTCTAAATTAGAAATATATTCTAAATTAGAATTCTAGATTATAGATTATAGAATATTTTGTTACAATAATAGTCATCGTACTAATGTCGCTTAGTGGTATGTTTCTTATGTTTTATGTGAGTTATTTGTAAACATAATTTGTTTTGATTATGAATTAGTGACTGTGCTTATTTGTTGGATGATTTGTGATGTAATTTACTAATTATATTTCTTTAAAAAAACATACGAAAATTAATTAAAATTTGGAATAGTAATTTCCGGGCCCTGGAGGGCCGGCCCTGTTAGGCCCTGGCCCTTCACGGGCCGGCCCTGATTGCCAGCTCTACGGGTACTTAGGTAAATATAATAAAAAAATAAATTAATAACAATAATTATTATAAAATAAAAAAAAAAATTAAATTAAAAAATGCCATCGTACGTAGTGAGGTCAGGGGAAGTACCTCCAAGGTACTTTTGTCAATATAATTAAAAAAATAAATAATAATAATTATTATCATTAAAAAAATTTAAAAAAAAAAACAAACGAAAAAAAGCTACAGTACCTCATTAGGTCGGTGGCAGTACCTCACAAGTTACTTAGGTAAATATAATTAAAAAAAATAATTTAATAAAAATAACTATTATAAAATAAAAATAAAAATAAATAAAATTTAAAAAGCTATAGTACCTCACGAGGTAATTCTATCCATATAATTTAAAAAAATGAAATTATTAATTATTATTATAAAATAAAATAAAAAGAAAACGAACAAAAACTTTAAAAGAGCCACAGTACCTCGTGAGGTTAGGGGCAGTACCTCACGAGGTATTTGTGTCAATATAATGAAAAAAAAGAAATTAATGATAATAATTATTATAAAATTAAAAAAAAAGTTAAAAAAAGCTACAGTACCTCGGGAGGTATACATCAATATAATTAAGAAAAATAAAGGGTTAAGGTACAAAAATAGACATGTGCTTTTGTCGAAAGAGCGTCCAGTAGCAAATACTTTTTTTAGGTGCAAAAGTGACTATATGGTTACAAAATAGGGGCAAAAGTCGCAGTTAGAGGAAGGACGTTGACCGTTAAGTTGGAAGGTTTGACTAAAATTGATGACATGTATGCTGATTAGGACTGTGTAAGAGACAAGTGGAACTTAAATAACTGAGTAATTGATGACTAGGAAAAATATAATTTATTTATTTGAAAAAATAAAATTCATTTATCTGCCCAAAATATAATTTATTTTATATTGATGCATTGTATTTTTTTTTAAAAATCAAAATACAACGATAGTTTTTTTTTTCTAATATCTTCCCCAAATTCGACTTCATTTCGGATTTCTCAGATCATCACTTTCTTGTTCGTGAGGCTCGGCTAAGATCTGAAGAAGACGAGAGGTTGCTGGCTGATCTGGGTTATGCCACTGCCCGATCTAGGTTTTTGAGAGACTTTATGGGTTTTACGATTTGAACCCTCCATCTGAAATTCATCCAAATTCTAGGTTTTGAGCTCTCTTTACGATTGGAAGGGATGAGGTTCTTGTGTGTTCTGGAATGGGTCTGTTGAAGAGCCTTGCATGCATTTGACAAGTGTTTTCTTGTGTCAGTAAATTTTGGATTTCAAATCGATGCTCAAAACGATGTCAGTAAATCTTGGGTCCGCTTCATAGTTAGGAACATCTATCTGCTCAACTGATTTCTCAGTCAAAGAAGCAAAACGCAAAAATGCAACAGGCAAATAATCTCTACTTGCTTTAACTTCATCTATCGCTATTGATTTCTTCAATCTTTGCATTGATCTTTCTCTCATCGTCTTGCTCACACTTCTTCTTCTTCGTCTGGTCTGTTTAAGATAATCGGTATCCCTCAGATCTTATTCACCATCATTTCAAGAGTTCCCTGCTGAAGAGAAAAATCTGGAAAGGTTTCGTCTGGGATCCGTTTTCTGGGTTTGAGGAGGAGGAGGAAGAGGAGGAGTTTTTGTTGTTGTTCTTAGTCTTAGGGTAAGATTTAGATGAAGATTGTACCCCTACCATTTGAGGAATTTCGAGGGAAAGGGTTTTGGATTTTGGCTCTGCTACTTCAGATTTGTTATTCAAGTGGAACCATAATCATCATAACAACAATATTCTTCAAGAGCATTGCTATGTGGGCACTGACCCCACCTCTGTTTTGAACGTCAGCAGAAACCCAATCCCTCCGACTTCCTCCTCCACACTATCTTCCTCACACAGCGGTGGCAGCGGTAGCTGCAAGCGATGCTCTGCAAGCGATGCTCTGTTATTCTTAGTTTCCCTCTTTTACTTTTTCTCATTTGAATGAACTGAGAGAAAGAACTTTCAGGAAATGAGAAAGAACTTTTTTCCCTTGCATCAGGATGAACATTCAGGAAATGAAAGTTTGATTTGGAATGATTTGGGGGATTAAATTTTTTAGATTTTGGGGATTAAATTTTTTAGATAAATAAAAGATAAAGAAATTATATTTTCTCCATATAAATAAATCATTTTTTTTCCAAATCATCAATTACTCAGCCATCTATACAGTCCTAATCAGCATACACGTCATCAATTTTAGTCAAACCTTCCAACTTAACGGTCAACGTCCTTCCCTCTAACGGTCACTGTGACTTTTGCCCCTATTTTGTAACCACATAGTCACTTTTGCACCTAAAAAAAGTATTTGTTACTGGACGCTCCTCCGAAAAAAGCACATGTCTATTTTTGCACCTTAACCCAAAAATAAATTAATTATAATTATAATTTTAAAATTAAAAAAAAAAAAGCTACAGTATCTCGCGAGGTAAGCGACAGTACCTCGCGAGGTACTTCTTCATACTTCTGTTAATTTGTTTATATTTGATAGAAACTTTCAGTAGTTACTGAGATGTGAAATCTCATCCTATATTAATATTTTTTAGGTGAACATTCTAGTAGGGAGCAAGGGAAATCACCTACGAGTGAGCTTTGAAGGCTCTTTTGTATTCTCATAGCTTATGTTATATTATTTTTATTTGTCATGAGCATGACCCTGGATTTCCGCATTATATTTAATTCTGAAATATTTTGAAAATTTATTTTGACATTTGTGTTATGTGATGTATGGAGGGAAATTTACCAAAATAATTTTTTTAATTTTTTTAAACCTAATTAAAGTACATTCCAAGCATTTTACCAAACTAATGTTTACGCCACTAGTGGCGTAAAAAAGCTTCACGCACGCCACTAAGTGGCGTGAATAGGGGAATCAGACCCACTCAATGAGTGGGTCTGATTCCCTATATAAAAATAATAATATTAAATATAATAATAATATATAATAATAATAAATGATAAAAAGTAAAATAATTTAAAGCTCTATTTCATTTAATTTGAAGTCAAAAGAAAGAAAGCATGGAGCTGAAATAACTCATTAAGAACGCATTTTAAAAGATTACGCGGTACAATTTTGTTATAACAACGAGATCCCAATACGGGGGATCTATATATTTGTTATACACCAAATATTTGTATAACAACAGTATTGATTTTGGGATCTGTATTTTTTTTATACATCAAAATGTAGGAGCTGGGAAATCGGGCCGAGCCCATTGGGCCGGCCCTTTTAAACCCTGACTTGAAAAATAGAGGAGTTTAATGAAAGAAGTCCTGTAGGGCCGGCCCTATAGGCCCTCGGGCTTAAAAGGGCCGGCCCTAGAAGGTCTCGGGTCGGCCCTACAGGCCCTTTTAATTTATTATTATTATTTTTTTGGATGCATGAATTCACATATGATGATAATTTACTAATTTATACATATATTGTACTTGTTATAGAGTTATTTATCTATTTAAGCACAAATACATAATAACTATATTCTGATTTTATGATTTGATTTATTATTTGTTGCAGATAAGTATTATTGATGTGTTCATGATGCGGGAGAAGAAATTCATGATATTCTTACTGATGAACTAGAGCATAATCAAAGCGAAGCACAATCAAATGTCGTTGAAATTGATGATAATGACGAAGATGACAACAATAATAGTCATCGTACTAATGTTGCTTAGTGGTATGCTTCATATGTTTTATGTGAGTTATTTGTAAACATAGTTTGCTTTTGATTATGAATTAGTGACTGTGCTTATTTGTTGGATGATTCGTGTTGTTTTGAATTAATGTTGACAACATTTATTTGATAAATTAAAACTTTAATTGTTGTAATTTACTAATTATATTTATTTGAAAGAAAAAAAACGGGAGAAAAATAGTTAAAATTTGGAATAGTAACTACCGGGCCTTAGAGGGCTGGCCCTAGCCCTGGTGCTCTTGAGTCGAGTTTTGAAAAACAGATATTTTTCTTACCCTAGGCCCTGGAGGGCCGGCCCTGATTCCCAGCTCTAGACTAATGTTTCCTTATTCCGTTAAAAAATTAATGTTGATCATCAAAAAATTGACGTTAGCTTTTTAACGAAAATGGGCAATATCACTACTTTTTACAACTTTCGGGGCAACATTGAGACAAAAAAATCTTTTAGGGCAACATTACTCCTCAGCGGAAACTTCCAGAACAAATTTGCTACTTAACCCATTTAAAAAATATCACATTTAAGTGGAGTAATATTGATATTGATAATATGAAATGCAGTTAATGCTATAGGTTTTGCATTGACATTGTAATTTATGGCCATTATTAACAACAACAACTAATGTGTTGTTGTCATTTTTTTGATTCATTGTACTACTGCTCAAGGAAATTAAAAAAAAAAGATTCATTGTACTGTTGCATTAAATGAGTGCTCAACTTCTCAAATGCATTGCATAATGTTTGATTAATGAGTTGACTCTTCAAAGTCTGTAAATAAATGTGCCTTTTTATACTTGCTCCGTCTATAGTTCAGAAAACAAAATTTAACAAAATTAATGATTTCGCTGTTCAATAAACTAAAGAAAAAGAACTTTAAAATTGAAATTTTTTAAATAATTGGTGGTTCCCAGAAAATGAGTTGTAAATTGCGCGCTTATTAAATTTCGTCATTATCTTATCAATTCTTGATAAAAAACCATATTTAAGATTTTACAATTTTAAAATTCTTTTTCTCAATGAATTGCTGGTAATTAATCCGCAATGAAATTTCATTGCTAAATCGGTTGGTCCTTAAGGTTCCCGAAAGTTGTAAAACGTAGTGATATTGCCCATTTTCGTTAAAAGTTAACGTCAATTTTTGATAATCAACGTTAATTTTTTAACGGAATAAGGTAACATTAGTCTAGAGCTGAGAATCAAGACCGGCCCTCCAGGACCCGAAGTAAGAAATAGAATTAGTCTATCGCTGTTTTTATAGTACATATACATGGTTACAACCTGGGAGAAATAGTTAACTTTCATTAACAGTGTGAAACAATTATTTGAGTCAATAATTTTATTAGGAAAAAGCCAACTTTTCTATAGTAGTTAATAGATGATGTTCTTAAACTTGTAAAAAAAACATGTAACTTTTCTATATTGTGTTTCAACTGGAATAATTATCAGCAACTTGTTGTAATTTATTAGCAGAGAAAGTTTCAACGACATTGGATCTACATGAAGAGAGAGAGATTATTGGGCAGTAGCATTGTTATTGTTTAGCAGTAGATGAAGAGCCTGAGGTGTGGAAGAAGAAGGAGAAGCCCAGGGATAGCAATGACCAGCAATGCAAGGAGCAGAATCATAGATGGCCCAAGCACACACTTTGCACCACCAATCTCGTCCCTCTCTATATATATCGAAGTGGTGAGGCGAAACATGCGAAGGCCACCAGAATTGGCAGTGGTACAACGTTGAGTCCACTAAAGAATTTGGTCTGAAACTGACCCCCAAGTCTGTCCACCTTTGATTGTTCGTTGTCCAAGATCGTCGTTCTTAGATTTGCAATGAAACGACAGATCCTGTCCTTGAGTCAACATGTTCTGGATTATCACCGTCGTTTTTGGAGGAAGTATCCAAATCGCCTTTCCACGTTGTAACGTTGCAGCACCAACCATTATTAGCAGCAGCAGTACTAGAGACTTCATAAGTGGAGCCATCTTTTTTACTATGCAATAATGTTCTACCACACTCCCCCTTCAAATAATATAAATAAATATGTGAGAAGAATTTTATTTTAATTTACCGAAAAAGACTTTTGAAATCATAGTTTGAGAGTTATCAAACATATATTCAGCAACAAATCACAATCCCTTTTTTTGGGAGGAGTATTTACTACCACTATATGCAATTAATGCATAAAGGGAGGAGTATTTACTACCACTATTAATATTCCATATGCAATTAATGCTTAGTTTTGTGTTGGTTCTTGGCTTTCCTCGAATAAAACTTCAGGGGAAATTCGCATAGCGTACTAGCTCGTTTGAATTCTTTTATTTTTAAGCTAAAAGCTACTTTTAAGCTAAAGCTAAAAAAAAAAATATTTTAAAAAAAAAGTTAAAAGCTGTTTAGTGATTATATAAATTTTTTAGCTTAAAAGTTACTTAAAAGATGAAATTAAAACTAAGTTGTTCGACAAAATTTTTATCATAAGCACTTTTTTTAATAAAAAATTATCATAAAAGGTATATTATAATAGGGCGGCGGCGGCGGAGGTGGTGGCGGCGGTGGCAGAGGAGGTGGTTGTGGCGGTGGTAGTGGCGGCGGCGTCGGCAATAGTATTCGATCGAGAGAGTACGGGTTTTATTTTCTTTTCTTTTTTTTAAAAAAGAGCTTATAAAAAAGGAGCTCTCTTTTTTCTTTATTATAAAATAAACTCTTATAATTATATGAGATTATGTAAAATCCTGTTTAGCCTAAATTATGCTTATAAGTGGAAGATAAACTAGGCCAAACAAGCACAATTTATGACATATTCAGTACACTGATGTTATTTTCTTGATACATTTAGCTTTTCTCATATTAATATTTAGTTATATCTAAAACCTTAATCTTATTTATGATTTAGGGTATTGAACACATTATATATATACATGATTAAGGTGTTGAAAGAACCCAAAAAAAGTAGTGTTGAATGTACGATAGGGGTATTGAATGTAATTGAGAAATAATATCAATGTGATGTTTCTTTTAGGAAAAAGACAAAAAGAGAATTTTGAATTTGCGAAATTCCAAATCAAATATTTTTTTAAAAAATGAGTTATATATTATTTATCAAGTTTCATCATTCCCTTATCAACTTTTGGTAACAAACTTAATTTGAGATTTTACAATTTCAAAGTTCTTTTTCTATTTTTTTCCAATGATCTTTTTTTTTTTTTTTAATCTAAACTTTCGTGTGTAATAAAATCCATATTTTTGGTATAAAAAACAATGGTGTGCGCTCCATCTGTCCCATATTTCTAACCCCGCATGATGTGTCAAAAAGTTAGTTTTTATATTTTTTTAAAATCCCATCATAGGTAATGATATATGCTTTTAGTTTTAACCTTGATCATACCTTTATATTAACGTCTTTCAAATCACTTAATTAAATTGAAAATGAACAATTAGCATGACGTTGTCTCTCGGCATTAAATAATCAAAATGAGATTTCCCGTAATACATTACCTGTAGAGTGAGCTTATAAATGATAATTTTTTTTGGAAAAAAAAAATTCTCACAAATACTTCACTATATTGTATAAGGGTATTATATTCAGAGTAAAAAAGGTTTAAGAGAATTTCAATAATGGACCATAGTAGAACCTTATTTACAAATTAGGCCCAAAGAATTCAAATAATACCCTTTAGGATCTAAGGACCAGTTTGAAAATGCTTTTGAGTTTGAAATGACGAAAATTCTCTATCTTCAAACCCGTTGGTTAGCGGTAGGAGAAGTGAGTTATTTTCTATTTAACTTTTGCAGAAGTAAGATAAGATAAAAGTCAGATTATAAATATGATTTATGTTTGAATTGACCATGACAGAAATGACTTTCTTTCAAAATGTTTCAACAATTTTCAATTTAGTCTCTCCTTGAGAACTTTTGAAAGATTTAGAATGGTCCCTAGTCAAAATAAGTTTTAACCAAGGCCATCCTCTTCTTCCTTGATGAGAAACCACCGCGGCATCCCAATACATCTTCTTCAACAAGCAGATCACCAGCCCAACATTGCCGGTGCCACCCTCCGCCTCTTCCTCCACTACTGCTCCACAAAGGCTGTGACGCCTCTGTCCTCAATAAAGCCGAGTGCGAGAAGCTGTGAGACAGTCTCCAATGGGGAGGATGATGAAAGAAGAGAGAGTGTGTGTGAGACAACCTTCGACGCTCGGCCAACGCTCCAATTTTCAGTTTCTAATCTGATGGAGCAATTTTTTTTTTGATAAGAAAAATTTTAGGAAAGGGGTTGGGTTCACCTACGATCTAAAGGCAGGGCGAAATCTCCCTTCCTCCTAGGTGATACCGATGTTGGGCAGGGCGAGCCGTCTATTATCCTTAAGTGTTTACCTAGGCACCTATGAGCTAGGATTGAATCCTCTCCCTTTGCTAGCTAAGCCCAAAGACGAGAGGTGATGGAGCAATTTTGAAGAAGCACATTCACTCTATCGCTTACCCAAAATACTCGCTCCAATTTCCTCACTGAGCCTTTTTTCAGTTTGACTGAGGTTTTGAGGTGTTAAACACCAATCCAAACAGGCTGGACTTGTTTGTTTTTTTAAAGAAAAACTACGCCTCCACCTTCGCCCAAAGTATAATCTTCTTTCTATGACCGAGGCCCCAATATTCAGCAAAATGCATCAATATGATTGTTTTTTTTTTGGCGGAAGCTACAAATACGATTTTGGAATGAATTGATCGTTGACATCATAACACGTACAAAGTAGGCAGACAAGTATTCTTCGAGAATCGTGCAAGTAATCCGACCATTAATATGCTCTTTAGTGCACCTTGCGAAGAAGAATTGCCCATTAGACAACTTGTTTGGGGGAGTATAAACATTAAACAGCACACTTGCGCCAGTTTTTTCACACGAACAGACCAAAAATATTGAAATTCCCGCAGCAACTAGGCAATGTTTGAGATATATATATATATACATACATATATATATATATATATATATATATATATATATATATATATATATATAAGCGTTTTCTGAAAAGAAAATGAGATAGGTGGATTTCTATTTTCTTTTCTAAGAAATACTTTTCTGCGTGGAGGAACAAACATTGCATGTAATACCTGCGAAATAGTAGATGATGGGAAGATGATAAAGCTCACCTCATCGCTGATGAGAACATCTGCCTTTAGAATAAAGGTGTAAAAATATCACTCGGCAAAATTTAAGCACAAAAGGTTTATATATACAAATTCCTCAATAAACATTAACGCTTCACTGCACCCCAAATGGTATGCAGTTCACCAAACTTGAGAGTTAAGATTTTCAATTTTTACACTAACAATCAACAGGAAAAAATGGACAGAAGAAATATGGAATACACCAAAAACTCTTTCATCATTTCCAACCCGCTACTTGGGAGAATGGGCAAACATGCACTTGCGCTTTAAAGCCCACAAAGCAAGCGGAGTTGGAACAAATCACACAAGAGCCAGCCCTGCTTTAATCCATTATAGTGAACTATCACACTGGGGAAAAAAAGGAAGCTATGGACATAATTTCTCTTCTGCAAGTTGCACAGTGTATACAAGCTTTGTATCTGGAGCAAACCAAATTTTAAAACAATAGCATTACAACATGACAAAGGAAGCAAATATTTAAAACAATGGACAGAAGCCTTCATCAAAATATAGAATCAAACAAGAAAGAAAATAGGCCATCACACTATAAAATGCATGATGTCTAATGCAGATTAGACTTGCACTTTCAGGCAACAATGACTAACCCGTTATGAATGCAGAAGAGTTGGGGTATGGTGGTTATTTTAACAAAAGCAAGAATAATAAGGAACAGGTTGGCCAGACGATGCTATTGTAATCTACACTGGCTTGACATAAATCAATTCCCTGGCATTTATATCCGTAAAAAAAAAAAACTGTTCAACGCTGCTACTTCTTCAAGTAGGGATGACTTATGCATAGAGTTTAAAGAAATCTTTTTCAGAAGCTGTAGCTAAATATCCTATTCCAAATTTCCCACGCAGTACAAGAAAACTCGTCACCTAAAAGAGAAAGATACAGATTGGCTTATTACAAGAAATCAGTTAGATTCATGTTGATCAACAGTTTCACAGGCAAAGCTCAGATGGTGACATTTTACATGGTAACTTCAAGTTATCTCAAGATTTCCTTGTTTTCTGTTTTAGAGATCCGTAACATTTTTTTGTATATTAGACAATAGCATACCCGTCAAAGACGCATAATCTGAAAAAGCAAGACGGCAATACCATATGAACAGGAAATTATCTTAATGGATATACCTCATATTGAAGGTTTATCATATTTATCCCTCCTCTCATCATCATGCTTCCAATCATCACCATCATCATCATCACCCCTTCTATCATTTTCCTCATCACTTTCACTTGCTGTCTCCCATTCAGAATCATCAGTCTCTGGACCATACATGTCACCACCATCACCCTGACTATGAACACCTCCATGTTTGATAGCTGCTTCTCTAAATAACCAAGCAGCACGCATCTGCTTCTTAACCAAGCGTTCTGCATAATCAGGAACTTTATTTTGCCTCAGTGAGAGATCAGGATCATTTGACTGTGAGCATTCGTTTATGAATAGAATGGCATCCAACAAACTCTCTTTTGATAATCCAAACATGTCATAAGCCTGAGCCCGTCTCCATAGGCTTTTGGCATGACGATTGACAGGATTATGGAGACAAAGTGCACGGGTAGCATCACTTATGGCAGCCAAGGGTTGTTGAAGCAAAAGATGACACTGAGATCGATTACTATATAGAACCACTCTCTCCTTTTTGGATCTCATTGGACATAATGACAATGCTTCTGAGTATTTTGATGCAGCTCCAGATATGTTTCCTGATGAGAATAAGGAATTCCCTTCAAGTTTGACCACTAGTGCTGCAGCCTGCTTAATATGCAGATCTTCCTTGGGCATAGTTTTTTCCCATTTTAATCTCTGTTTTGAATTTAGTAGTTCCTCAATTTGTTCTTTAGTGCGGCTACTAATTGAGCTTCTTCCTGACCCTTGTGATTCCAAGCAATCCTGAAGAACATTAACAATGGTGTCGCCAAGCTTCTTGTGATCACCCAGAGTTGTAATTTCTGCAAGGTCTACCAATTCAGGTACGACTTTATCAATTACCTGCATATAATATATATACCAAATCCTCAAGTGCTTCAGGCTGGTGCATTAGCAATAGCCAAATAATATAAACTTAGATCCTCTGGAGTGGTGGTCGTATAATGAAAAATCCAAGCACAAGGCAGTTGAAGAGAAATTATAGAACTGATTCAAATCCAAGGTAATTTATTCAACAGACTGACACCTTAAAGCAATGCCAAAATTCATGACACTAATATGTAAAATAATATTAAGCATATAGATTATTCATTATTTTCCTGCTCCCCAGTGCTTCATTTCAACATCTAATGTTGAAATTACTAGGCAACCAGTTATAAGGATTCGTGCAGAGTGAAAAATATCAAAGTCCTCATGTTGACAATTTCTATTTGTTTCTCTTTTAGACTTAAATGAAGATAATTCCCAGGCATACGAGTCAAAATTGATTCATTTGCTAGTCAAGCATTCTTCCCAAAACAATCATTATTTTGTGTTTTAATATCATACAAATGACCTGAACAAAAGTAATTCAAGCGTCACAATAAGAACCAAGTAGCCATGAAAAACTGTGAAAGCTTTTACCTTGTGGCATGTATTGGGATCTTGAAGCAACCATAGAAGACAATCAATAGCCATATACTGCCAATCATCTGATGACCGAGCAATATTAGACAATGCTTCAATGATACCTGGGCAGCTGGCAATAGCTCCCCTGCCAATCTTGTGATGACAGATTGTTCTTAATAAACCAATACCGGCTGGTGAATTTTCATTAACAAGTCCGCCCCACATGCCAGGTAGTTTAACGAGAAATTCAGGTTTACATATGGTGGGAAGAAATTCAGGTTTAAAAGCAAAGCAATTAATGAGCTGAAGAGACCAACATTGCAACTGACTCGCCCATTCCTCAGCCTTCCTAGATTCCATTTCAACTCCACCCATGCCACGGGTGAGCAGATCACAGTGGTAACTTAGCCTTCTATCAACATATTGATAGAAATGTGAATACACTATTTCAAGAGAACTCATTGCTAATTGGATGGAGAGCTCAAGAATTTCATCATGACTTGATACGGCAGGAAAAGTGGTAGCATATGTAGCTAAGTGCCCTAAAGCTCGAACAGCTACCCTCTGCTCAACCCAAGTTAATCGACCTCTTAAAAGTTCCAGCAAAGGAGGTATCACCCCAGCATTCACAGCACTTTCTGCAAATTCTTCCACACTCATTGTGTAGGAACCGATAATGTGAGCAGCATAATAAGGAATGTATATATTCTGGTCATGATACAGCCAGCGCCGATTCTTAAGTCCTTTCCATATCAAAGCTGCCATGCATTCAAATATTCCCAACTCGATGAATTCAGGATCATTTGGATGTGCCATTGCTGTGTTCCAAAGACCACTGATGGGAAGAACCTGACCATCATCATCTTGCGATGGAAGTTCTCTAAAGAATTTTAGTATACTTGCTCTCCGCTTGCTGGGATTCCCTTCCTTCATGACACAAAAAAAGCATCCTGGGTATGGACAGTCAGATGACATCTTCTCCATGTTCAGCGAATTATAGCAATAATCTAATGAATCAAGAGGTCAATTCTTCATCAGGCCGCTGAAGCAAAGAGACTATTTCAGAACTGCAACGAAGTTATACATATGATCAGTATTCCCCAGTATTGGGCACACAGAAGACCATGTCCCTGTCAACAAACAGTTTCTTTTGAACCAGATAATTGATAGAGCACTTGACAAGATGTTTATATGGTAAAAAGTCAAAATTTTTAACAAGCAAAAAAAAAAAAAAAAAAAACTCATCTAATTTTAATGATATCGAGACAAAAGCTCACATAAACTAAATGAGCTACAATAACATCATTTTCCTGCACGCTTCTTTTGTATAACTCTTGTTTTCAGTTCAAAAGAGTATAGATTAAGAAATGGGAGTTGTTGAAACCATAGGCGGACCAATATTACACTCAGTCGGAGCATCTGCCCCCACTGAAATTTTTGAAATACGAATAGTTGATATAATACCCTTTTAATTTTTGTTCCAGATACTTTGACACGTATCACCAATACCTTTAAACAGAATGCAAATACACGACAAATCCAGCATTTCAAACCAACACAATCCAAAGCATACAAGTCGCTTAGTAATAATGAGGAGGGAAGAAGTACAGCAGTCAAACGATTGCACGATCAGATTCAAAGCCAAATTTAAGTGAAAAATTTAAAACAAAGCAAGAACAACCCTGCAGGGAAGACGCGGGGAACAAATTCAAATCTAGATTCAAAGCCAGATTGAACAAATCAATCTCACGTATTTCGGAAGTAGAAAAGCGCCTAGGGTTGGAATCTTCTTCACTACTTGCCCGAGAACGACCACACAGGACTAACAGTGGACAGCTTCCGATGGAGGGTGGAATGTTCGACTTCGTCGACGAAGAAAAATGGATCCGCTTCTCACAATATTGTGTTTTGTCCGGGTAATAGTAATTAATTTTAGAGAAAACTTGGTAAACGTGGAAAATTAATTACTTTAAATAATACTTAAAACTTATTTTACTTTATATAATACTATGATAATTAATATAAAACATATTTACTTAATTTAATTAAATTAAAAAATGTTATTTAATCTTAGATTTAAGATAAGATCAGCCCTTAAACATTTACTATATTAAAAATGAGATAGGATATTATCACTACCATTTTTTGTCACTATCAATTTCAAACTTTTTCACCGTTAGATTATAATCTCAATAGGAGAAAGAAATGATAAAGGTAGATTAGATTCTGATCTAACGGTGAAAAAGCGGTAATGAAATTGTTAGTGATAAAAAATGGTAGTGACAATATCATATCCCATTAAAAATAGGGGTATTAATTTATAGAGTAAAAAGTATATTGATTTTTTCCCCTAAGAAGATAATTGGTACTCCCTCCCGTTCTAATTATAGGAACACATTTTAGATTTAGGTCAGGTTCTAATCATAAGACCAAGTTTTAACTTTTGTCAATTTCTTTCTAAAATACTCCTATTGATACTTTCTCAATAATAAGTAAAGACAATAATAATTTAATAATACACCTATATATTTTATAAAGTAAGTAATATTTGGAACTCATTAATATCATATACACCTCAATTATACTGTTTTTAGCCTATTTTTTTAAAAAAGTATTTATTTTTTAAAATTAAAGATTAATATAAATAATGAATCCTCGCTGTTTTTATTTAATTAACTTTATCAATGTAACTTTTATATATATATATATAGTGAAACTAAACTAAAATCATTGAGATTAATAAGAATTCGTCCTTAATTTATGGGAATTACAATTATTGACCATTGTAATTTTATTTAAAATCGGGACATATCTGATATCTGAATTAATATGAATCCGTGATCCATGACTTGTGGGGATTATAACTCTCATTCACAAATTTTGCCTTTGATGTCATTCTAAATTTTAAGCAGGGGTATTTTCGGAAAATAATTATAATTAACTAATCTAACTTTTCTCCTTAATCTCTCAAAATTCTAGTAAATAGTTCTTATAATTAGGATCGAAGAGAGTATTACCATAAAGTTGAAACATTACAACTTAAACCAATACAGAAGGAAAGATGGTCGACTACAGACATGCTAAGAAATATAACAAAAGTACAAAGCCACCCAACCGAGAAAGCCATAGTCTAACAGATAACCAAATTAATCCCCCTCAAAACCAGAATTCGAAGCAAAAGCATCATCCACAATAATTTTAACCTCCTAAACATCTAAGTGTTAAAATTCAATCAATAGGAGTATTTCCTCTTTTTCATTTATTTGTTCATTTATCCGTTATTTTCTTTTTGAATGAGGTAAATTTATATAAGCAGAGGTTAACAACCTGAGTACAATAGTAGATAACGACATTTCAAATATTCCCCTTTTCTAGATAACTTATTCTAATCTAATAACAAAAATTCAAATTTAAATAGTAACAATAATTCAAATTCGATTCATATCTTCAACACTAAGACTAGAAGAGTCAACAGAGGGTGTTGGTTGAGAGACCCACCCAATCAGACACACCCCTGATAAGCATTTGCTGTTAGTAAATCAGCAACTCTATCCCGTCTAGAGATAAAAGAAAGAGAAAACCTAACATTGTCAGAGAACAGGCATATAATATCATGAACAATACTCTTACTTTGCCATTCAAATAAATCAAGAGATTTAACATCAACACAATAAAGCAGAGGAAGACAGCCGGTCTCAAAGACCGCTTTATCAAGGCCTAAATCCATAACTAACAGTATGACCCGTTTGAGAGCTAGAGCCTCAATCATTTTTTTTCTTTTCCCAAGAGGTGCGAAGTATGATTGTACTAGTGAAGCAGGGGTGCCCCAAAAAAAAGATAAAAATAAAAAAATTATATATATAAGATGTTGAGGATTTTTCTATGATTCGTGAACAAGTTATTCAAATTGAAAATCAACAATCCAATCTGTTAGACCTGCTCGAGGTACATTAAAAATTATACCCTTTATCTGAGTATTAGATATGTTGATGATCCTGCTTTCATTTTTTTTTTTCCTCTCTGGTTTAGCCTAGACCTGCCTTCACTATCTGATTTGGAACAATCTTCTATTAATTTCATAGCATCGACAATCAACATAATTGCTAGAAAAGTTACCACAGTAATTACAACATCCTTTTCATTAAAACAATCTCTTTCTATTTTTGGCTTAATTTTAATTTCTTAGTACATAACTAGAAAATTCATCATTTACCTTCTTATTAATAGAGTGATTAAACTTGTAATCACTCTTCCAGTTTCTACATCAACTACTAAAAGATCTTTTTCTATTATGAAAATAATCGAGAACAAGTTTTGAAATAGAATGGAAAACCAATTTCTTGATAATTCTATGATTACATACATTAGAAAATAAATTGTTTTGAATTTTAGCACGAATTCAATTATAGATGAGTTTAACAATATGAAAACACGTAACGTAGAAGTCAAGTGAAATAATTTAAATTTCTGTAATAGATTTTTTTTCTTCAATTTTTTGTATATTAAGTTTATATTGTATTTCAACTATTTTTATTTATGATCTACTCCTCTAATTCTAAATATAAGACATAATTTATAGTATAAATTACACAACAAACTATGTCATATATTTAATATTGGAGGTAGTAATATTTTTTTTTTTTTTTTCACCCCGTTCATTAAAATTTATAGGTCCGTCACGTTAGTGAAGTGAAATGTTCGGGTGATATTTCTGTTAGGACTTAGGACCTATAATGATTCCGTACGATCGTTTTCTACCAGCGTACGATTGTTATTTTCCGAGATGGCCGATTGAAAGCGAAATTGAAAGAAGCAAATGCAATGTACTGTAACCTAACGTTTGTTGGGGTCCACATTACATGCACATATCTTATGTGCTTCTTACATGCTCATACCTCTATTAGAGGTATGAGCATATTTTTTATTTTTTTTTATTTTTTTTATATTGTATTTATTTAGATTTAAATTATATGTTCTTTTTCGGAATTTTTTGCATCCAGATCTCAAAATTAAATACTTTCCATGATACTGGTGTTACAGTATAAATCGAACTGAAGCTAATTAATTTGAGATACTGGGTGAAAAAAATTCCAGAAAGCAGCCTATAATTTAAATCTAAAAAAATACAATATAAAAAAAATAAAAAAAAATAAAAAAAAAATAAAAAAATAGAAGCACATAAGATATGTGCATGTAATGTGGATTCCGTTTGTTGTGTTTGATGAGGCTAGTAAGGTCCGAGCAAAAAAAAAGATGAGGCTAGTAAGGAATAAACAATAGACTAGGGACCCACCCACGACAAGTCCAACCCTGATCCATTCCATCGAAAGCAACATGTTTTTACAAACCAGCACTAGTAGTAATGCAGTGGTATTGAGAATTGTTTTCCCCCCTTAGATCCTGAGTTTGATCCCCTCGCCTTGTATCAAAAAAAAAAAAAAACATGTTTTTACAATTTATTGGTTCGTGGTGGCGGATATTGGAGAAAATGTTTGGGGGTAAATATATACTTATTAATTAATTAAAATTTTTTATGATTATATAACATTTTTAAAATATTATATTAAATTTTACATCATATTAAATTTAATTAAAAAAATCTAAGGTTGTCATGATTTCTTGGACTTTTGATATTATGGGTAAAATAATCATAATTTGTTAATTATTCATACAAATGATTTCTTAGACTTTTGATACTTCTTGTTCTTAATTTTGCACTGTAGGTGGTTAAGAAGAAAATTTGAGATTTTGGAGGGTCAGAATTAATGTTTTGAGGACTGGAAAAAGTTCTAGAAAAGTCTCCGGAATTTCTAGAAATTGCAATCAATGAAGAAAATGACTAGGAAAAATTACAGAACTCTCTACAGAGTTTTTAAATATTTGTACTATAGTCCCTTTAAAAAAATAAATAAATAAACATGGGGGCATGGCCCCCTGGCCCATATAAGATCCGCCCCTGCTGGTTCCCTACTTTCATTTCACCAAGTGGGGCTACCCAGCAGAAAAGAAGGACAAAAGGAAAAAAATAAAAATAAAAAGGCAACATCAGAATCAATGTATGTAATAATTGAATTGATTTTTTTTTTTTTTGGCATGGAAACTGTATAACATTAACTCAAAAAAGGCGTTACAAATCTAACAGAATAAAAAAACAAAGCGAAAAAAACTGCTATCCTATTATCCTTCATGAAGCACCGCCTCTTTCAATAATTGAATTCATCACCCATGCTTCCCCGCTCCCATGTGTAGCCAAATTTGACGGAGGAGGTCCTCTTATTATCTCTCATAATTTTATATGGACGGTTGATCGGCAAAAGAAACCAATCTGAATTGTTAATTGAGAAGTGAAGAGAAAAGTCAAATGAGTGATAATTTAAAGATGTTGCTTATTTTTTACCTTTTAAATTTAATTAAATAAACATGATTTAGAAATTATAAAGAATGATGAGAAAATAGATAATACCAAATTTAATGCCTCCTCCATTTGTGGAGCAATAATTTCCCATAATAAATATTATAGGAGTTTTTAATTTATTTACGCGTGTTAAGAAATATTTATTTTATCATAAAATTTAATTAATTTTTAATGATACCATTAATAATTACCTTAAATTATAGCATCATATTAAAAACCATCTAAAAAGTACCCTATGCATAGGGTCAGGGAGTATGATGAATTTCGTGGTCCCTGGTGTTATTTGGATAAGATTCAAAATTTTAAATCCATCCAATTCTTTTAATACTATTTGTTTTGAGCTTGTCCAAATATATAGCATTTTATCAAGTTTTTCTTAATTAACTCTATTTTATCTCATTATCCTTTTTCTTTTACATTCTTTTTCATCTTTTTTTCACAATCTCTCTTTTTTACTTGTCCCATAAATAGAGGCATATTTTGGAGAAAATACACACATATTATATATATTTATTTATTAATTTTAACTAATATTAATAAATGTTATAAATCACACAATTTCGTTATTTAGATCTTATTAAAAAAAAACTAGAAGGAGAAATTAATTTGAAAAACTTAAAGTCGATAAAATAATTTGGTTATAGTTAAATTTCAACGCAGTTAGAATTAAAATAAAGTTGACGAGCTATAGCGATATGAAGTCATCAATCACAATAATTAACGTTATTATTAAGGTTGTCAAACTTACGAGTGTAAGCAAACTTGTGACAGTAATGTAAACTCTTATCGTGAACTCGAATCGGTAAACTCGTAAGAGTTTACTTTTATCATTAAATATGTATTAACAGTGTATAATTAAATAATTAAAATATAAAAATGACAACAATTTGATTTAAATATATTTTAAATCTAAATAATTGAAATTAAATATATCAACATTCATAATTTATTATATTTAATAAAGAAATTTCTATAAAATTTATATATGAAGCCGTTGAGGATGTCAAAATTAAAAAAAATTAACATAATTTTGTAAGCTACAAACGTAAAAACGGTAAAATCTGTGTAAACTCGTTAGTTTATCTGAGTTTACAGTTGACACGGTTTTACTAGAAACTTAACTCGATTTAGTGAAGTACAAACATAATGATCTGATGTAATAACTTCTCACCACATACACAACTTCCTTTTTATACTAGTATATGATTATATCACATTCATGTTCGTACGTGCATGTTTTAGTTTTTTGCATACCTCAAGATCATGAAGTATTTTTTCAGTACCGGTCAGTATCCTGAAGTATCTTTTTAGCACCCTGAATATTAAAAAAAAAAAAAGGCAACAGCCCCATTTGGCGTCAAAATGACGCCACTTTAAAGAAGAGGTGCGCAGTGAACGGTAAGGGGAAGAGGACCCCAGCCGGTTCCAAATATAAGAGCCAAACAATGAGTACACTTGGATTGTAAATATAAAACTCCAATCTATTTTCTCTCCCAAATTTATGATTTCTCCCTTCAAAACGTTGTCATTGATTACAAGGCGGTAATTAAGACACCAGAAAACACTGGAGATAGAGTCATTGAATTATCACCTTTTGCTGGCCATCGACAACTGTGACTTTATAAAGGGCCGTAGTTCCAGGATAGACTGCCAAAACATGTGTTCCATGAGGGCAATCTGGGGAAAGGAATATGATATATATATATATATATATATATATATATATATATATATATGTTGGCATTGGGAGTTTTTTTTTTTGCTCGAAAGCATTGGGAGTTTGAATCGTCTGAATGCAGTAAAACAATTAAATAAATTAATACACACCTTTAAATGCAGGAATCCTAAATTAGCAGTAGGCCAATGAGATAAATACAAAACTCAAAATAGTGAAATATACTGATACAAAGGAATATGCAAGTAACCAAAGGCCTTGTAGCCTAGTAGTATGGGTACTCCCCAACTAGTGGGAGGTCATGGGTTCGATCCCGCTCCTTGTAATTCAGGCCATTAGTGTCTGCCGTCTTATAATTTAAAAAAAAAGGAATATGCAAGTACATGTGATAGAAGACAATCTAATATTGAAAGATCAAACTCATGACCCAAATAAATTCTGCTATTACCAGTAAAAGCTGCTATGCATGTATCCACGCCTATAAAGAAACAGAGCGGTTTTCAGCCCTCAAAGCTATTTCTTGTTTTTAAATTCTGCTCACCATTATTTTTATGAATAGTTAACGATTATTCACTAGAATTTTAAAGTAGTAATAAATTTGAAACAAAATCAAAACCAAAAAAGACAATTATTTTGAAAAGAAAAAAAAAGGGTTTATATGGTTTTATAACTGTGATCTAAACTGTTACGGATTTTATATAAGGCCCATTAGCGATGCGGCCCAACAACAGGTAGATCTATCGTGATCGCCAGCAGATCAGATAAGATCACAACCAACCTACAATCAAGGAGAGAATCAAGGGAAATCTCTATGACAAATAGAGGGCCCATGAGCTCAAGACCACCGTGTACACTCTATACATACGAGTTAAACCCTAAAGGTACACATCTTCTATCTTCTACGCTCTCTTATTTGCATATACGCACACGAGCATACACCCCACTCCCTTTGGCTAAATGCCTCCATCAATCCTCGAACTACGTGGACTTTGATCCCTCTTCAGGGTACGTAGGCCCTAGGAATCGCTCCTAGGTCAAGTCCCAATCAACATCAACATCCTAGCCCCTTAGGGCTAGACAATCTATGTTCTACACCAGAACAGTAGCGCCGACCGTGGGGACTCGATAAATTTCGATTCCTACGACCAAAGATGGTGAAAATAATTCCAATTCCTAATCGGTGAAGTCCGGTTTGCTCTGTCCTGGGTTCCCGATTAATCTCCTATCTAGATCGCCATCAACACCGCGAAAGAGAGTACAAATTTAAAAGGCAATCAATCAGATAATTCAAAGCTTCTGTGACCTTGAGATGGATTACGTCTGAGGCTGTTTTAGGGTGCTTTCGTCTCATGTAACTCTTGCTGTTAGTGGAAATTTCGCTAATTAACTTGACGTCTTCAAATTCAATCTCCCTCATTGTGATCGCTTGCTTCAAATCTGCAAATTCTATAACAGCTTGATTCCGATTCATTCCAACTTGGCGCTCTGCAACACTAAGAGAAGGGTTGATTCAGGGAAGCCGAGATCAAGGTTTGAGATAACTGAAACCGGTATCCATAGCCGAGATTGAGGCTTGAAAGAGATTCTTGCCCCTAATGGTCGAGATTGGAAAGGCCGGGATCCTCCAATATTTCGAGATGATATTTCGAGATGATGCTCTTCAAGGAGTGGCTGGGATTGGAGTGGCCAAGATCCTGTTCGGACGATTCCCTTCATGCATCTCCCCGCTGTGGGACGACGATGAGATATTCAAGAACCAGGGGGACAAGATTGAGAATTGACCCAAGTCGGAAAAAGTGAAATAAGAAGGAGAAGGTGCGGCGAATTTGGTATGTGAAGCCAAAGATCACAAATCCGAAACCATGAGCCCTAATTTCGTTAAGATAAGACGGAATGCTTCTCTTATCTGACGAGCTTCTTCTCAAAATCCTCACCAAGTTTCCCAATTCACGGAGCAACTCCAATTCTCTAGTTCGAGTCACATAGGTCGGTCGTCTTCAACTTTGGCAAAATCGACGGACGTAGTTCTTCATTCAGATCGTCCTGGTGAATTCTTGATTTCTATCGTTGTTTCTCCGATTGAAGGAGTTTCTTCGCTAGAATCAATGTTATGCGATCCTAAATGCTCGAAGAGAATCAAAGACCACCCAGCGTCTTGAGAAAGGTGCCTCTATGGAAGGTGGATTTAACCAAAAGGGAAAGCTTTATACTAACGGTTGGACTGAAGATTATTCAAATCAGGTACTTTCTTGCCATGATCCCGAAAGTCACGTGAGTCCACGAATTCAAGATGCAGAATGGATCGTGATACAAATCCAGCTGATGGGGGAAAACAATTCAATACTCAGAGATACATGACAATTTGGGTTTAAGAATTTGAAGATGTTGTATAATCAGGTTCTCCTGTGAATTTGTTTTTTTTATTTGGAGAAGTCATACCTGATTTATGATATATTTAGTTTCTCCTTAAAAGCTTGGTAGGCATGTGTAGATTTATCTTTTACCTCGTGTCTCGTGAAAGAATATATGCTTATGCTGAAGGAAAATTAGATAACCTGGATAGCCTTAAGGTACGGGTTCCTTTTGTCCCACAAAATATAAAATCTGGGCTTGGGCTTGATTAATTTAGGATGGGAGAAATTTGCTTGTGCTTTATTTTCGAAGGATGTTGTTGGTTTAAGATGATTAAAAGTAGAGTCTTACCAAAACAAAATTGGTAGAGATGTTGCACTGTTCAAGCATTCAACATGATATTTCTATCAAAAGGAATTTATAGATCCGGATGTGGCAGTAACATGGACCATGTGAACAAGGATTTTAGTGAGCATATATCACTAAATCTACCCAAGGACTTATTTAATTACCAAAGACATGGAAGAGAGAATGACAAATATTCATTTGTTTAGGATGCTGATCAAGCTGCTAATCAATGTTCCAATAGTTTTGCTTCTGGTGTTAACAATGATGAGAGTGCTTGTTTTATTAACCACCTCTGAAATTGTGGGGAAAGAAGCAAACATATGCAACGGTTTGATAGTTACTTCATGCTAATGATGTCTTTTAATTGTCTATTTCCTTCATAACATCCGATTAAACCGAATCTGGTTAAAGTCCTGGCTCCATGTAAATTTGAAGGCGGACCCCGGTTACACTGAATCTGGTTGAAATCCCGGCTTTGTGTGAATTTGAAGGCGAACCACGGTTAAACCGAATCTGGTTAAGACCCCGGCTCCGTGAAAAGGTTTGAAGGCATTCCCCGGTTACACCGAATCCGGTTGAAATCCCGGCTCCGTGTGAATTTGAAGACGGAACTCGGTTACACCGAATCTAGTTAAAACTCGGGCTCGTGTTGCGGCGGCAATCTGCCAAGTCCATTTACATATGGGGAACCGAGGTAAACAAACCCGCTTTAAATCATAAACCCGGAAATTCGAGTTAAAGTCAATAACCCGAATCTCGGCGATAGAGTATATCAACCCTAATCTAGGTGATAGAGTATATCAACCCTAATCTCGGAGTTAAAGTTTATAAACCTGAAATATCGGTCTAAAGTATATAAACCCGGAATCTCGGGTCAGCAAGCACGGAATCCCAACAATCGTGAGCACCTCGTCCGGAGTTGGAAAGTAACACATCCTGGCAGCTCAGAAGCCTGAACTACCAGGCTGGGGGGCAACAGAGTGGACAGCGATTTGTTGAGTAGAAAAACGTGTTATCAATAACTGGTATGAATGCAAACCAGAAAGTTTAATGCAAGCTCGGACAAGAGCTCGGGCGAATTGCTACGAAAGCAAGCTCGGATTCAAGGGATCTCGGAAAGCAGTGAATGAATCTCGACAGCTCGAAGACCTAAACTACCGAGCTTAGGGGCAACCAAATTGGATAAACAAGTCCAGGGTTAGACACCCATAATGGACAAACGAGTTAAGGGTTACGACACCCACAAATGGAGAAACAAATTCCGGGTCACGACACCCAGAACGGACCTCGGTTACACTTAATATGTGCATCAACTTGGATTGTTTCGATATGACAACCGTTATCGTCAATGCTAAATTTTGCATAAATTACGGGGTACAAGATCTTATTCGTGGAGGTGAGGTACCTTTTTCTTTCAAATCTTGTGATTGTTTATTGCATATTTCTTCAAGTCCACACATCACGTGTTTCCAACCCCGGATACACCGAATCTGGTTGAAATTCGGGCTCGGGTAAAGACGGCTACTGCCACCAAGTCTATTTGAATGATCAAATTCAGGGTTACGACACCCATAATGGATAAACAAATTCAGGGTTACGACACCCATATTGGATAAACGAAGTCCGGTTACGACACCCATAATGGACTAATGAATCTCGGGTTACAACACCTGGAACGCATAAACCCGATTCTGCCGAATCCAGTTAAAACCGGCTCGTGCCAAGTCTTGCCGAAAACAAAAGACGGACCCCGATTACACTAAATCTAGTAAAAATTCGGGTTCCATGAAAAATCTTGAAGGCGGACCCCGGTTACACCGAACCTGGTTAAAATCCGGGTTCTGTGCCAAGTCTTGAAGAAGGACACCGATTAAACCAAATCTGGTTAAAATCCGGCCCGTGTAGAGTTTTGCCGAGATAAAGTCATATGGTTAAATCCACGTTTCCATAACCAGATTCGAACTCAGAACACTGAAAGAACAGTTAAATCCGCCTTTCCATGGTCAGTTCGGAACTTGGATAAACCGGCCGTGTTCCCTAGTTGGAACTCGGATACATTGAACAAAGGATGCCGAGGGCCATCGAACCCGGCTTTTCGCTTAAGCGAAGCCGTCACCGTAAGCTTTTGCAACTCGGTCGCTTCCAAAACTTCCTTAAATGACACGAGGCCGCTGTCATCGCCCTTGTATTGACACCGAGGTCCATAAGCCCGTGAATCGACACTGAGGCCCATACACCCGGTAAATATTTTGATGCATCAAAATTGACACCGAGGCAAGAAGGCGGATAGTCATGCCGGACCCTGATCAGGTCCAAATGCTTGAGCTGATGTCGTCCTGGCGATACCGATCAAGCATGTGACAATTCGCCCTTGTTTTGGTTACGGGAAAGACGACTCCTGTACCTCGTAGCGCGGTATACGTAAAACGTAAAACACCCCTACTAATACACTGGTCTACTACACCGTAAGAGTACTAAGCGGACTCTAACTATTGAAAGACCCAGGCCCGGTCTAGATTTTAACTACGTGCAGTCCATGCATAAAGTTATAAGTACACAATGAACAAATTACTTGAATTCATAAGGTCAATTGTTCAAAAAGTACACACAAAACCGGCACCATACTTGGAACAAAAGGAAAATGAAAAATACAAAAACTTCAAGCCGTAGATCGACATCATGACACTTCACAAGACGCAGGACGCCGCCCCGGCTCATCGGACCTTGCGACGTTACCACGCACCCAGGGAAAGAAGCTCAGCAAATTCTAGCCCGACACAGACGTCGGAGACGGGCGATACCTCGGACGATCCAGTCAAGACATTGTAGACCCCGGCAGTCCAAAACCTTGAACTACCGGGTCAGGGCATCTGTTACGGATTTTATATAAGGCCCATTAGCGATGCGGCCCAACAACGAGTAGATCTATCGTGATCGCGGCCAGATCGATAAGATCACAACCAACCTACAATCAAGGAGAGAATCAAGGAAATCTCTATCACAAATAGAGGGCCCATGAGCTCAAGACCACCAGGTACACTCTATACATACGAGTTAAACCCTAAAGGTACACATCTTCTATCTTCTACGCTCTCTCTTATTTGCATATACTGCACACAGAGCGCACACCCCACTCCCTTTGGCTAAATGCCTCCATCAATCCTCGAACTACGTGGACTTTGATCCCTCTTCAGGGTACGTAGGCCCTAGGAATCGCTCCTAGGTCAAGTCCCAATCAACATCAACATCCTAGCCCCTTAGGGTTAGACAATCTGTGTTCTACACCAGAACATAAACAAACAAAAAAACTATTTCTATAATGCTCGACTATCTTATATTAAACTGAAATTTATTAAGTGAATGAATTATTTACTTTATTTTATAAAAGTGTACTACAAGCTAAATATATATACATCAATAGACACATTGTTGTTCTTTTTACGCAAGTTTTGGGTTCACCATGGTGCTACAATGTAATTTGGTGCAATGTTCATGTCATTAATATTCCCTCCGGTCCTAATTATAAGACAACATTTGGGAGTATTCATTAAGAGAAACTGGGTCAACGATTCAATGCATATAATACATTCATGAATTGTTTTTCATCAATTGCAAGTATTTGTCCTAGTTTAAGTTTGATGTGCTTTGATATACTTGTGTGCGTACGCGTTTAAATTGTATGTTTTGACTTTCAATCCTTAGAGTTTGGTTCACTTACAGTAGTTGTGTAACAACAAGCAATACTTTTTTACAAATTAAATGAGATCGACATTCAAATACGTTAAAATACGTGCATGGGTTTTAGTTATATATTACCTCCGGTCCTAAATGTAGGACATAGTTCCTAGTATAAATTGTACTACAAACTATGTTATATGTTTTTAGGACCGGAGGAGAAATTCACACCACATCAATTTCACCTCTTAAAAATTAAAGTTGACGCATAGATCATCAGATAGAATTTTATTATTTTCTTCACAATAAAGCTTGTTACAATATAATTCTAGAAATTATGAAGGAGATTGAGTAATATTGGTATTTGGTGGAGCAGCAGCAAGAGCAGGAGCATCAGCAGATGGTGGTTGATATTTGTAATGCCAAGAAAAACAGGTGCCAAATAAACAAGGACCATAATAATTTACGTGCCAATTACACACCCTGCAATCGTCTCGTTCTTGTATGTATATGTCAAAGTGATGAACATCAGATAAATTTGGCCACCAAAAGCTACAAAAATAAAGAGTGCTGTTCATAAAAGCATTTGGCCTGAACCTGAATTCAAACATCTCTTTAAATTTGAGTGTTTGCTCTCCAAGGTCGTGATGTTTGTCTTTGCAATGAAGAGTCACATCTTCATGGTGAGCTAAGGTATTGACGATTTGCACAGTTGTTTTGGGAGGAAGAAGACCTGACTCGCCACTTTGAAACATTATTGCAGCAACTATGGTTATTAGCAACAAAATTAGAGGATTCTTCATGGTTGAAGCCATGTCTTGTTTTCTTCATATGATGCAACAAGTTCACTCCACGCACCTTCATTTTTATACTATATATGACAATTATTATGTTCATAGAAAATTATGTATCTTCATTAGTATTAATGTTTGACTATGTCATTAATTGCTTCAAAACTTGCTTTGACTTTGTGTGATACATGCACATGTAGTTTATATAAATGCAAAATACTCTCTCTAATCCTTAATACAAAAGTCAAACAATGAGTTCACTTTGAATTTAAATATAAGACTTCAATTCACTCTAACCCCCATAATATCATAATTGATTGCATATCTGAAGGGAGTTTCTATCGAGGGAGCTTCAAAACTCATTATTAAATAGGATATTATTAGAAACCAATACACATTTGTTACATTTAACTAGTTTTTTAAATATACACAAACTAATTACCTAGTTGTTTTATTAAAGACATGGTAGTATTTATTTAGGGTTAAGGTGCAGATTTGCCAACGAACTATTACTCAAGGAGCATTTGACACAAAAACAATTGAGGGTACCAAAATTACTAATCAACAATTAAAAAGTGAAAAAAAAAACACAATGAGGTGCAAATTGGCCAACGAACTATTACCCCGTCACTGTTACCCCGTCACTGTCATGGTGTCTCTGTCTTCTATTGACTGTCATAGTATCGGCGACGTCGGCGTCTCCAAAGCTTCCATTGTTGTTAGATGTTCCACTCACCCTCTTGAACTCATCAAGGTCCGTATGCAGCTTCAGGGCGAAAATCACGCATCGAAACCAAATCCGGCAGTCCACAACGCCTGCTCGCATGGGTCCCATCTCTGTTGGTGTTTACCTTATCCAACAAGAAGACTTAACCGCTCTTTTTTCCAGCGTCTCCGCCATCATCCTACGCCAGTGCCTCATATTTTGACGTAATTGTGATAGTTGTTTTTTTTAATAGTTATTTGATACTTTTTTCAATTTTTAATTGTTTATTGGTAATTTTGGTACCCGCAATTATATTTTGTGTCAGATGCTCCTCGGGTAATAGTTCATTAACAAATTTGCACCTTAACCCATTTATTTATGAAGAAAAAAAAATGTATTATAAGGAGACGCTAGTGCCATTATTACTATTTCAACCTCTATGAACTACTACTGCGTGCTTCATTTGCATGCTTTGAGTTTTTGGATTTGTTTATTTTAAATGAGATTGTGTTGCATAATGTAAGCATAGGAATCAGCTTCCCTCCTCAGCCGAAAAAAGCTAAGCATATATGGACTGTTCAAATCTAATTCGAAAGGTTTAAATTTGATTTCTTTTTAAATAGTGATTTTTTAGATAAAGAATCAGGACAGTCCAGATGTGAATAACCCATTTATACTTACCTCTCCCTATTAGGTAAAACATGCTTAGTGAGGAAACTAGTTCCAGTAAACATATGAGATGGATTTTGTTTTGTAAAACGCTAATAAAAAATATTTTAAAATAATTGTGGGTGTTTCCTAAGGTTGTGTAGAGATGGATTTTATTTTGTAAAACACTAAAAAAAACTATTTAAAAATAATTGTGGGTGTTACAAACGGGGGTTAGGGTTAGTACAAGTAGTAAGTGACTTGTGTCGCTTAAGCAAGGTCTCGAGTTCGAGTTTTATGAATGCAGAAAAGCCCCACTAGGAGACTCACCCACCATAATTAAGTGCACGATCTGAGTCGGATCTGAATTAGTCAGGACGAAGCTCTGGATACCGGATGGGCAATCGAAAAATAATTGTGGGTGTTTCCTAAGGATGTGTTTGGTTTGAAGAGAAGATGAGAGGGGAGATAAAGTTTATATCTCATTCTAACCAAATTTCCTTCTCCTTCTTTTGCCTTAACCCCTCCCTCCTCATTGCTTCACAAAAACGGAGCTGTTGTTTCCGACCATGGCCAAGTCGACATCCATTCCAACCGCACCACCCTCTCTCGCATTATCTCTTCCCTCCCTTGACCCGCCGATCCCGCTCTCATCCGTACTAAGTCTGACTCACGCGCTCAGGAGCAACACGCCGACAAGATCCCTGCCGTTCTTGACCATCGTGATGTTCCCTACTGAGAGACCCCGCTCCACCTTGTTGTCTACTTCAATGACGCCTTTGCCGCTCACGCTTTGGCCACCGCTAGCACTGACATCTACTTGCAGAATTTGGCTAGTTGGAATGCCTTGCAGGAGGCGCTCTATTGCTGGAACTCCAACATTGCTCTCATCCTACTCCGGCTCCACCACCCCTCCACTTGGGGCAAGTGGCGGCACCGATTTTGTGAAGCAATGAGGAAGGAGGGATTAAGGCCGAAGGAGAAGAAAGTAATTTGGTCAAAATTTCCCCTCCCCTCAAACCAATTTGTTATAAAGAATTGGTAGGGAGGGAAAAGAACAAGAGAGAAAGGAAATGAAAGAAAGATTAGAAAGATGGGGAAAGATGAATTGAGTTGTTTGGTAGAAAGAAAATGAAGAGGTGGTAGTTGGTAAAGAATTAGGAAATGTATATTTTACCTTCAAAAGAAATTAATTCAGAATAAAAAAGAAAAATATTTTTTTTGCTAAAATATATTATTGTTAAGTTCGAACTCGTGAAAAAAAAAATTTCGTCAAATTTGAACTTTCCCAACAAGTTCGAACTTCCCGCCAAATTTGAATTTCAGGGTAAATCTATCAAAAAACCACTTTTCTGGGAAGATTGCAGCTTTCCTTCCATTTTCGGATGGAAAGCATCTTCCCTCAAATAAGGGAAGATGAGTACTTCCAATGAATTGCTGACTAGACTTTCTTTCTAACAAACACCCAAAATCCATGGGAAGATTGGGATCTTTCCTTTCCCTCCCTGAACTTTCTTTGTAACAAACGGGTCCTAAGAAGAGCTCTACCTGATGTCAGAGTGTGGCTTAACGATCGGAGATCCTCTTCTGCCCCCCATTTTGCACATATGCTTTAAAATACCCACAGTTTACTACTGATAGAGTTAAATCAGGATTCGATTGTAAAGTAGTGATCTTACAGCCACTCTGACTCACCAATTAAAAAGACATTTTTCCTTATACACAAACAATATCTATAATATTTCATCTCATAATAGAAACCACTCTTTCCTTCACACGCGTGTATTGATGCCTTATTCGTATTTTATTTCCAGCTATGGGGCACTTCATGCGTAGATTTGCTCTCTGTATCCTTGGATGCAAGTAAAAACTTTAGTTCGAGGAACTCTTCACGTGGGAGAATCTGTGATATGAATTTGGATGAGCATCCGGCTCTTTAATGCAATATGTTCTGGCCACATCCCTTTCCTCTATACACAGCTGCAAGTATTTTGCTTCATTGACGATGTCCCTGTGGCAAAGGAACCACTTTGTGGAAGGGCACCCTCCTTTGAGGTAAAGCTCCGTCTTCTTCGTCGTCATCAAATTCCAGCACATAACTGCATCAATCAGCTCATAAAGTCAACTACCACCACATTAAAACCAAGACAAACTTCAGAATACAGTTTATCCAATTTATACTTACTCATCTGTCTTCCTCTGCAAATTTGGGAAAAGGCCACCCCAATTATAAGAACAAGGTCACTTGAGTTAGTTCCAGTTTAAAATCACCAAGTATCCAGATAAAGAAGATAAATAGACCACAAAGTTTTGGCATGAAAACTAGAACATAACTCCGGTGAAACAATGGAGTTATTGAATTATCACCTTTCGGGGGCCATTGACAACTGTGGCTTTATAAAGGGCCGTAGTTCCAGGATAGACTGCCAAAACATGCGTTCCATGAGAAAAATCTGGGGCATTAGAAGCGTCGTTCCTCTTAGGGAAAGGAATGATGCTTGACATTGGCAGTTTGTATCGTCTGAATGCAGTAAAAACAATAAACAGTGATAAATACACACCTTTAAATGCAGCAATCCTAAGTTTGGACAATGAGGTAATTACAAAACTCAAAATAGCGAAATATATTGATACAAAGAAATAGGCAAGTACATGTTATGGACAAGCTATATTGAAAGATCAAACTAATGACCCAAACAAAGTCTGCTATCACCAATAAAAGCTACTATGTATCCAGCAAATGCAAGGCTGGAGTCTAAAAACCAGGATAGTCTCCCTGTCTCTCTTCCATCTCCCACCAAAAGAATGAAAGATATGTAATAATTTAAAGAATAGACAATCTGCTTTCTGACATGATGTACTTCCATTTTTCTATTAAGAAAGCAAGTACATCCCAGTCTCATAATTTATAAATGGATAGAAGAATTTGCTGCACAAGATTTAGTCTAGACTAAGAATGGCAATATCAGTTTGCAAATTTTTATACCAAAATCTGAAACCATGTCAAAGAATTCCCATGTCGGTATATGTAGCATCCCAGACAAACAAGTGTGATTGTCACAGTATGAGAACAGCAGAGATCATCAAATAAAGTAAAATATTTAACCAGTTTACCTTTGGCCAATACCCTCTTCATCATCACCAGGTTCCTCATCTAGTACTTCAAATCTGTAAAATCGTAGCATGGCAAAGATAGTTTAAAATATATATTTATGGCTGATAATATATATATAGGAAACTTCAAAAGAAATCCCAACGGCAACTAGGGACATCTAATTAATCTAAGATAAAGATGGCTAAAACTGGAAAAGGACTAAGGACGAAGAGGGCACCAAGAACATCAGAAATTCTGAAAAGGAAAAACCTAACCGGTTCTGTATCATGAAAAAAACCAAAATATAACAAGATATTTTAGATCGCTTTTAAAACAACATACACAAAGCATTAGCTACTTAGCTAGAATTTCAGTTGAGTGATTCTCACTAAGCAATTATAGACATTCAACAACTAAAGTAGTGATAAAGGAAATTCACAATTTTATTTGCCAGCTAGAAACTGACACATGACCATATAATTATAAGAAATAGGCTTACTCTTTTGTTTCCTTATTGAAATGAATCACTTTTACAACAAACCATTCGTCCTTATCAGCATTATGTGGTGTGACCCTGGCTGCTACCTGATAACAAATTAAATTATTTAATCGAACTCCAAAAGCCTCTCAGATAAAAAGGTCAAAATGACTCATTAAGAATTGATATTGATCAAAGTCCAAGAGAAATGCATACCTGTTCACCCTTAAGACTAAGACAAATCTCAAGCCGCCTACTAAGAGATAATCTTGAGATATCCGAGTGAGTTTTCATTCGTTTCTTTTTCAGCTCATTACCCTCTGCAAAACCAGTAGCATCAGCTAAACAACATACAAAATCAGCTTCCCGTTGAAAATAAATTGCAATTTATCATTAACTTAAGCTAAAAACTACATTTTCCCTAATCAGCAAGCATTTTGATTCAAATGTTTGCAATTTCATAGCTATCATACTGTTGACTGAATTTTGTAAAGTCAATAACATGTTGGGGTGGCACTCATCTCCAACAATTAGTAGGGTTAACAACTGAATGTAAGAGCGCCATTGTTGAGGATTCATAATTTTTTTAAATCAGCACTCACAATGAGTTCTGTGGGTAAACATAATAGTGGATTCCATTATCCTTCCACCATATAAGTTAGCGAAGAATACAACGAAATAGGAAAGGATCAATTAATTATAAAATACATTTACTTAAGATAAGAAGCTCAGCTGAAGTGTCACCCACTGAATCAATGAGAAATTATCCGAGAATTCTTTTTTGCCTATGCTCATTCACACATGCTTCCCCCCTTTTTCTCTCTTTCACATAGATGGGTAGACATGGTTTTTCTAGCTTCTCATTGTCTTTTTCTCTTTTGTTTTTTTTAATCAACCAGACCTCTTGTAAATAATATGAACAAGGAAATAATAAGAAAAGCATTTCAGAGAATGGAAGAACATTGTCACATGTTTAATAGTAATAAACCAACCTATCCTCTTTCGTGGTTGTCCTGATGATTCAGAGGACAGAAGAGCATCAAGTTTGTCTAACAATGATTTGGAAATACTGCAACCAGAAACAATATTGAAAGGAATACATGATTTAGAAAACCGAGCCGGAATAAAGCACAATTAAGCTACTCTAATGTTTAACTGTAGAGAAGAAAAGGAAGTCTTCATGATATTCAGACATTGCAAAAATAAAGGAATAGAAGGTAAAATGGAGTTCACTTCAAGTGCTTGAGAGATACACAATTGGCATACTTTTCTTCACTCTCTGATAGCTCTTTTGCCCGAATGTAAAATGTCTTTAGGTCAGATAATGAGGTATCCCCTGGCTTCTCAACCATCTCAGGAGCTGCATTGACATGATCATAGCCATCAACAATGAGCAACGGAGGCAAAACTATACACTATAAGAGTAATATCATCAGGCGTACCAAATACATAAACTTAAGGTGCTAACTGTGGCATGAAGAAGCTACAACTCGTATAATAAATAATAGCAAATGCTGTTAAGCTGATAGTATTTGTACCATGAATAGCCTAGTGAGCGGCAAGGATTTGATTCTTATAACATCTAAGACATTCCGTTCTGTTTTACAATGTGGCATATGATTTATGTCATCTTATGGTTTTCTTCAAAATAAGTATATTAATGAGATAGCCTATAACCACAAATAGCCTATGACCACAAAGATGTGTTCGCATCAGCTTCAGTTGGTGTAGCACTATTGTGGGGGTCCCGGAGAAAATAATGTTATCTTAATTTATTATGCACAGGGTGTTCTAAGATGCTCATCGTTGGCTCTATAGCTGCCTCCTAGAAGGGGGAAATACAGAAACAGAAGTTTAAGAGATATTCAAGTAAGAGGGCGTTGAGTGAAAGAGATAACACAAGTGGCTTGTTACAATCATCAAATTGAGCTTATCGTAGCCGAGCTCAGCTCAAAACAGAGTTGAAACAACACTTTAGTGATTAATTAAAAAAACCCACTAAGATCCATTAGGGTCACAAAAATGGAGCAAATAATACAATCATTCAACAACCGAGAGAAGAAAAATCATTTTCAGGTAACAACAGGATCAAGATGGAGGATTAACAAAGACACAAACTGAGAAACTCACTTGGTTTCTTTAAACGATCATCAAATTAATGTAACCGAGCTCAGCTAAAACAATAGATTTAATATTCGGCAAATGCTTTAGAAAGTTTTAAAAAGCCCACTAAGATCGCATCAAGGTAACAAAATGAAACAAGTTATTTCAGTATTAAACAACCCGAAAGAGAATATAACATTTTCAAGTCACAACAGGATCAAAACGGGTAATTAAAGTCGTTTTAAAAAAGGACATGAATGGAGAAACTCACTAGCTTTAAGTTTCCTGTGCATCTTGTTGATCTCAACGAGCACTAGCTCTTGCTCTTTCCTTACACGATCAAGTACCTTGGAGCTCTCCAAGATGTTGATGGCAATGTCCGATAACGACATCGTTTACCGGAAAAATGAAGGTACGCAGTTCGATTCTGCCGACAATTCTAAATAGATTTTTCTTAGGACGAAGTTGAATCATGCCACTTAAATAGTTAGAATGAGGATTAGAATAAAAGAACTGAGATTACCTTTCCAATTCTGTAGGCAGCTCCTCTTCGAGAAAGACAACGGGAAAGATATTCAGTAACTCTTCAATAAAGAAACGACGGAAGCAACAAAAATAAAATAAGAAATTTTCAATGGAGAAGCGACGTCGTCATTACTTCAATACGTGCCTGCTGATTTTTGGCCTTGGAAATTCAAAAAACAAAAAGCAACTTTTCAAAAATTGTATGAGTGCCACGTGGCTATAATACAAGTAAGGTACGTGAAGCGTAATCAGGAATCACTAATCAGGTACTTTAGCTGACACGTGCCCCATCCATGACTCGCTTTCTTCTTTTATGTTTTAACGCAACGGCCGTGATGGCAAGTCACGGTAATCTTGGGCTTAAGGTTGACATTTTTGCTTCAATCAAGTCTTCAAAATACAAGTAGTCAAGAAAGAAAAAGGTCTTCAAGACATTCACGTACGGGACTTATTCTTTTCTTGGGGAGTTACTAGGGTCCGTTTGGTACAAAAAAGATTTAAGGAGAAAAAAGAACTTAGAAAAGGAAAAGGAATGGAAAGGAAGATTAAAAGGGAACTTAAAAAGTTGAGTTATTTGGTAAACATGGAAAAAGAACGTATAAGTTGAGGGAAAATAAAATGTTTAGTAATAAAAATTGAGTATTGATTAAAAAGTTGAGTTATTTGGTAAAAATAGAAAAAAAACGTATAAGTTGAGGGAAAATAAAATGTTTGGTAAGAAAAATTGAGTGTTGATTAAGTGGGAAGGTGAAGTAAAATTCCTACAATGCCCCTTGCTGGTTCAAACGAAAAACATAAGTTCGAACGTAACATACAACTAAGCATTTGCGTTTGAATGCAAAAATTGATGAGTAAATACTCTTTTCTGGTCCCTGCAAAAAACACGGACCCTATTTTTGTCCCTAACAAAAAAATGTCATTTTTAGTCCATAAAAAGGTAAATATGAGTCAATTGGTGGACATTTTGATCCCTCACAACTTTTCAAAAGGTCTTTTTTAGTCCCATAAAAAGGACGAATAAGGGTCGATTTTTTTGTCAGGGACTAAAATAAGGTCCTTGTTTTTTGTCAGGGACCAGAAAGGGTATTTACTCAAAATTGATAGTGCCTTGAGCTATTTGTGCATGTGTCCTTAGGTAAAAGAAACAAGGCATCAACAATTTTAACAGGCAAAGTACTCAAATAATAAAAACTCATTACCTCTTACCTCGATTCGACCCACTCCTTCATCCACCATCGTCAGCGCCCTCTTCTTTATCCACCATCGTTGATGCCCTCTTGCATCACATCACTATCACCGTCGAGCAAATCAGACCTCAATTCGACCTTGCCCAATCCTTCGATTCAAGCTTCCATTGTCGTCTCAAGCTTCTTCGGCTCCTTCTTCTTCTAGCTCCTCGCTTGCATCTGGTTTATAAGACGTGTACTTTTTAGAGGGGTTTTTTTGTCCCAATTATTCACTATTCTGGGAAGATTTTGAGGATCCCGTCACTTTTGGAGGGATTTCAATTTCCCACGTTTATGGGAGCTTGGAGCTAGGAGGGAACTCGGTTTGCCAAGAAGCCTGCGTGCCAAACGTGTTTTCCCTATGAGAACTTTGTTATGTTCTCATTCCCTCCCGTCAATTCCCTATACCAAACGGGATCTAAGGGTATTTTTCTCCTTATGGAATAAGGTCTCTATCACCTTAATTAGTAGCTTGTTGGTTTATCAAACTTTGTCTTAACTTTTAATCCCAATTATAACCCTAAGAAATGGATAGAAAATATCATGCATGGGAGATCCTTGCTCTCCTATTCCTTTTTCATGTTGTCACAACACAATTGTTGTTTATTTTTTTCATTTAGTTGTCGAGTTGCCACCTGTTTAAATATTGGGAAGAAATACTTATATATTGCAAGAGTACTGCGTCATCTAAACTTTATTCAATAAAAATATAACAACTCAAACCATTTTAATACTAGTTAGTTGATTACTCATTAAAAAAAAAAAAAAATTTATCTTGTTTTTAAGAAAATATTGGTTAATCATTTTGTTTTAATTTTTTTTTTTCAAATTAAGATGTTAGTTTTTTCCTTTAAAAAAGATAATTTTTTTTCTTCTTCAAATGAGTCATTAGCTAACTATGATTAAAATGATATAAGTTGTTACAATTTCATTGGACGGAATTTAGGTAACAAAGAAATACTTACATACTTCAGAGGCACCACGTCATCTAAATTTTGTCCAATAAAAGTATAACAATTCAGATCATTTTAATCTTAGTTGGTAGCTGAATCATCTAAAAAATTCACATTATAATTTGTTTTCAATAAAAAGACACAGTTAATTTAAAAATTAACTAAAACAAAATGAACTCATATTTTTCTTAAAAACAAATTAAAATGTAATTTTTTTCACACGAGTTAGTTGCCAACTAGAATTAATATGATCTGAGTTGTTATATTTTAATTGAACAAAGTTTGGATGACGTTGTCTTCCTGGAAAAGTATGTAAGTATTTCTCCAGGTAAAATAGTGTCCTAGAATGTATAAGTATATCTCTATGTGTAGAATATAATTTTTGATAAAGTGGGCGGAAAACAATTTATAAATTAGTTATAACTTTGAGATAAATATATTATTATTAATAAATCTTATATGCATATAACTAAGCCAGCTTAGTTGGGACTTTGGAAAAGTCTGTTTTTTTTTTTCTTGGTGCAAGGACAAGTCTGATCGGTTTTTCTAAGGTTATTAAACTTAAACCGGCCAATGAATTGATTTAAGTAGTGAGTCAAGAGTCAGATCAGAATTAACTCAGGGCTAGACTAGGAGGAAGTGAACTTGAACGATAATATTTTTTAGACTAGTTTTGGAATTTGATAATTTTTGAGGATCAAATGATAATATTTTTGAGTGATTCTTTATTCATTAAAAAGTAGACATCTCAAGCTTTTCATTGAGTCTTAATTTATAATTTGTTAAAATATGTAGAATTACATATGAATTTTTTAAATAAAAAAATTTAAAATAAATATTAAACCGGTTAAACATTTCGTAGTCCAACCAGCCAGTCTGATTTTAATAACATAGGTTTTTCACCCTTGTCTGAGGATACTTTTGATTCCAAAAAACAATCATATATTCCACCAACAAACACCCTAAAACTGAAGCCAATTTGCCAAACATTAAAAAGGAAAGTCTTACTCAAAAAAAGGGGAGGAAAGTCAATCTATACATGAATGCAGAATATAAAACTTATACGAAGTAATTAATATCTGAATATTGCGAATCATATCGTCCTTAATTTTCTATGTTTGACCAGCGGAATCATCTCATCATCTTTATATTTTATAGGTCCAAAGCTAATAAAATAGTCGCATTTTATTATTATAAATTTTGAAGAAATTTAACTTTTTTTGAACAGTAGAAGAAATTTAACTGGCGAAACCTCCGTGTGCGCTATTCCATTTAAGATTTTATTCTCTCTCTTTTTTTCCTTTTTTATTTTTGGTCATCGTGATGTAGCAAAGCAGCATCCTTTAAACAAAATAACGAGTATATATGGACCTCCGTGGTCGTGGAGGCTACGTTACGACGGTCGCGTCCGGAAGAGCTTCTTCCACTCCATCACCGATCAAATAACGAATTAATTTGACGAGACGGCAGTAGCGAATTACTGAAAATCACGATCGCATTCACATTCATATATATTCTTCCTCTTTCTTTTTTCTTCCCGAAATCACCGTGCCATAGCTGACTGCAAAATCCCTCTTCCTCTTTTATATATTTATCTTCTTACTTCTCGGGCTTTTTTGTTTCGTCGCCATTCATCTTGTTTTTGATCATTTCGTATATATAAGTCGTCATAAATTCTTATTAGCTAATGAGTCGATAGGTGCTGTGTCTCCATGCTCATCAATTCTCCAGAAATTCATCATCATCCTGGTTGGTATATATGCCTTTGTTTCCTTTTTTTTTTTGCAGAAATATTAATGGAATTCTGTTTCACATCGTGTTTCTTATCTGCAGAAATCTCTTACTTTCTTACTTTAACTGAAATTAAAACGGGTTTTTTTTTTTTTCTGTTTCTTATTTGTTTCCTTGCCAATACATATATTCTGATAATGGTTATTACTTTTCATCAGTGTTGATCATTTTGTCTTTAGAACGACTTTCTTTTAAAGAAACAGCATCGCTTCTAGCTACATGTCATCATTGGCATTGCAACTGCGAAGTTAGAAGATACTGACTCCGATGGGAACTCCCATACGTAGGTGTGGAACTTAATTACCAAATTCATGCATAAGTTGCTCCCCCACTAACCCCGAAAAGAAAAATCAATAAAGAAACTGGCTTTCAACACATTTATATATATATATATAAATCATCATTTTGTCTTGCAGTGGAAGTTTTCGAACTGCTACTGAGAGAATGAGACTCATTGTAGGAGTTTTTATTGGAGTTGTTTTTGGTTTCTTCTTAGGAGTATCGCTACCAACGCTCTCATTAAGCAAGGTGTATTATAATCCTCCACGATCGATATCGTTACTTTTTGTCTCTTTGATAGTATTTTGAAGCAGTATACCTAATATATATTACGTTGATCATGATCAGATGAATCTCCCATCCAGCCTTTTTCCATCCATTGATCTCACATCTGTTGAAGATAAATACTCCAATCTTCAAAACAGAAAGATGTCTAATGGAATTCCCAGATCCAACGGCACCAAGGTATTTTTCTCCAAGGTTTAGGGTTTGTAGCTTTTGTGCTAAATGGCTTTTTTAGCACAAAAGCTACAAAGTTGCTGTTCACAATCCAATGACTTTGCAAACGTATATGTATGCAAACGTAGGAGCTGAGCTCTATACTTTAAGTAGCGTACGTGTTATTGGACAAATTAAAAGTTCTACGTACAACGGCCTGAAACTTGCCCTAATGTAATAACAGCCATGATATCTTCTATCATTTTGTATTGATTATAAATTGTTGTCCCCACCTAATAAGACAAGACTTGTTAGACTTGTTGCTGTTTCTAAATTATTGTCTTAACTTGTTCTCTTTTTTTCTACTTATTTTTACACCACTATTTTTCTAAGTTGTTTTACTTTTTATCAAAGAGAGACAAAATTCATGAGATTTTTTAAAATAACTTTATCGTGAGTTAACTTTTTCACATGCAATCAAAACGCGACATGACTCACCTCATGGCTCTTGCTTTTTCTTTTTTTAAATTTATGTACAACCCTTTTTTTAGAGTTGTGACTGCGTGTAAATGGTGTTTCACGGTAGTTGAGTAATCTGTATTTTTTTTCCTGCTGTTTTAGAACTTACAATATGCAGTTATTTAAGGGAAGAAATAAGTAGTGGACTTCAAATATAAGTGAAACTCATTTCTTATTTCTTCCTCTTCAGAAGTAACAAAACCTAAGTACATTGCAGATATGTTGTACTCCTATCTAAGATTTAACTAGTCCACTTGTTTGTCTCTCCTTGGCAGAGATGTAAGTGAAATATATATACATATAGTTCTGCTTGTGGCACTGAGTGGTGCGTTCATATTCTGTACCATCACATAACGCTCTTGGATATAAACTTTTGGCAACGTGGACAATAACAACAGTTGACGTTATGAATCTTTGGTCCATAATTCAGTGACACGTCTTAACCTACTTTTTTGAGTGTTGCAAACTCACCAATCACACTTCATGACGATGCAGATTTGGGTTCCAACTAATCCTAAAGGTGCTGAAAGACTACCGCCTGGTATAGTCAATTCTGAGTCAGATTACTATGCTCGTCGATTATGGGGTCAGGTTCATGAGGCAAGTGCTTTTACTTAAAATGTAACTCCTGGTGTTTTTAAGTAAAAAGATATTTCCGCTTCTCTAATTAGACTCCTTTTCTTTTGTTGATGGAATTTGCAGGACCTGCCCATAAAACCTAAGTATCTGATAACTTTTACTGTTGGTTACGACCAGAGAAACAATATTGATGCAGCAATCAAAAAGGTGATTCCAGTTTCTGAACTGCCTCGTCTTCTTCTTGCTGTCTGTGTCTGCCTTTTCCTCTGATGTATATTTGCTCTCTTGAAAACCTCAGTTCTCTGAGAATTTCACCATTGTCTTGTTTCACTACGATGGTCGGGTCGATGAATGGGCCCAGTTTGAGTGGTCAAAGCGGGCTATCCATCTCAGTGTTCAGAAGCAAACTAAATGGTATGCTAGATTCATAACACTTTGTCTTCAGTAATTACAACAAATTATAGTTAAATTAAGCTCTCAATTCATAATATCTTGATTCTTGACTCATGCATACTCTAAATTGATTCAAGGTGGTATGCCAAACGCTTTCTACATCCTGACATTGTGGCACCCTATGACTACATCTTTATTTGGGATGAGGATCTGGGTTTGGAGAATTTTGATGCAGAGGAGTAAGTGGAGTTGAATTCTTCTTCTTCTTCTTGTCTTTTTTCTGTTCTAAAAATAATAATCTATTCACAGGTACTTGCGTTTGGTGAGGGAGAATGGTTTGGAGATCTCACAGCCTGCTCTAGATCCGCGTAGTGGTTATACTTGGCAGATGACAAAGAAAAAAAATGATAGTATAATTCACAAGTAAGAGAGTAACCCTATATGATCTGCTATATATAATTAATTTCTTTTCACTCCTCCTGTTTGTAGCTCTAACTATATATGTCTTATGTCCTGTGAAACTCCTGCAGGGAGGCTGACGAGAAAAGTGATTGGTGTGCTGACACACTTCTGCCACCTTGTGCTTCGTATGTAACATGATTAACCACTTTTCCCCATGTTGGATTTTCCTTTCTCTCTCTCACACACACATGTATATATCTCACACTGGTTTTTGGAATGCTCAGATTTGTTGAGATCATGGCCCCTGTATTCTCCAGAGATGCTTGGCGTTGTGTATGGCATATGATTCAGGTCCATGTGGTTTTATTTATGCATTCTGTGACCAATTTCGCTTCGCAACTAGCAGTTCATAACTCACTAGTTTCTGACCTTTTCTGCTGTAGAATGACCTTGTTCATGGGTGGGGTCTTGACTTTGCTCTCAGAAATTGTGTGGAGGTCAGTACATAACTTTGTGTTTCTTCATTTTGAATAACTTGCTAGTTGATCATAATCAGTTTTTGCTGATGTGATATTTCTTACCTTTTGCTTGGAAGCAGCCTGCTCATGAGAAAATAGGAGTTGTAGATGCTCAGTGGATTCTCCATCAAAGCGTTCCTTCACTTGGGAACCAGGTAAGTCACCAGTATCAAATCGTTTCACTTTTACACAATAATCTCTTCGATGGACCAAGTTAAGAAGTAGTCCCTTTCTTGTTTAAACAGGGGCAAGCACAGGATGGGAAAGCACCATGGCAAGGGGTAAGCTTTGAGTTTATGTATCTGTCTTTTAACAATTTATTTGATTTTTTTTTTTTAAAGATTAAGGAACTAAATGAATTACGTAATCATAATATGTTATATATCATTAAAGTATATATTAGTTTATAAATAAGATAAATTGATCTAGTAGTAGAAGAACGATAAATACAAATAATTTAAAATAATTTATTTAGTTTTTTAGTCTATTTCCAAAAATATTAACCACAAGGTAGTATTTACTATATTCATCAAGTGAAACATAGAACACAAACTTGTCAAAATAAATGCTGAAATGAGACTATGATCGAAAATTGATGTGAGAATTGGCGTCTTGTCAGGTGAGAGATAGATGTTACAAGGAATGGACAATGTTTCAAGAACGAATGAGTCAGGCAGAAAGAGAATATTTTCAGGCTATGGGAATTACTCCCCCAAATTCTTCTACAAACTACTTTGGTTGATAGTGGAATACTGGAAACTTGGGATCATCATTTTCATCTTCCACCTTTTTGTTCGATCAAGTTGCTTGAGCACTATTATATTTAATTATTTATCATTGGTCATCATTTTTTTAAATGAGGCGTATCTCTTGAAACTTGTATTCAAATTTTGAAGGAGACGCTTGTAGCGTGTCGTATAAAGAATAAACTCGTACCTTTCAATAAAGCCTCGTCCCGTATGTGTTTATAATGGCTATATGTTCACAAAACACCATAATCGGTTTGAATTAATATAAGTAATCCAGGGAGGAAAACCCAACTAAGGTGCAATCATATTTTAATTTTAGTTGGGGAGGAAAAAACATTGTGCACTCAACTTCTCTCATCATTCCTTGACAATATAAGCAGAAATTGATCAGCGCTTCCGCAGATGTCATTTTTTTCTTCCTCAGATATACACTTGTCCCTTTGAATCTGCTAATTTCCTTTAGATCTTTCACAAGGACATGTTTCTTACATTCGTAAAAGCTAGAAGTCCATGGTCCAGCATTTGTTTTAGTCCTAAAAGTCTATTTGGACACACTTTTCAACCCAGTACAAAAATATTTTTGACAAATGCTGACACGTGCAGACAACAGACTCTGCTAACAAAGTTCAAGAAAATAATCTGAGGGCCAAAGATAATTATAAATAGTAAAACTTCTCCAAAACCATTTGCGATTGTTGCGTCCAAAGAATTGAATAATTTATTAATGAATATTACAGAAACATTTTCCTCAATATTAGATGCTTTATATGAAACAAATATATAGCCTGCAAAGAGCAGACAAAAAAGCTGATTTTAGCAGGAAGAGGAACTCCGAGCAGTATCATCATCCACTCTACGTGTCGCAGGTTTCAGATTGAAGGTGGGTTTACATTCAGCAGTTAGAAATAACTTTTCGAAATAGCCTCTTCCAGCTCAGCAAAGTCCCATGCGTCATCTGCTGAATATTCTCCTGAAAGGTGGCCACTCTCGTTTAATAACAGTATGCAACTTTCCATGCTACGTTAATCTCTTTCAAAGTACAAGGACCCGTGGACTTACCTATTGAATCTCTCCGGAGAGCAGTTAAATGGGCACAACTGCGAAAATAAGATGGAACAGATAAGAAATAGTCAGACTCAGCTCTAATTTTGAGCATTTAAAGCCTCTCTCTTCTTCCTGCAACTTTTATTCATTTAACAGATCCTAAGGTGCAGGGACAAACCCCACTGCCGTCCCCACTTTCACACACATTCATGGCCAAGCATTATATTGAGTTAAAAAGCAAATTTCTCATTCCATTTTCATCCTTTTATACTAGGACAGATTGAACTTGAGACTTTTGATCCCAATTTATCAATTTCTAAGAAGAATCTGTTGCATTGTACCTGCCAAGAGCTTTCCCAATATCTGCACATAGTGAACGAATATATGTCCCTTTGGAACATGTTACCCTAAAAATCAAATTTTGTCTGCGAAAACATAAATAAATCAGGTTAAATAATACAAGTCTGAAGAGATCATTCAAAAATGTACTTCTCAGAAGGAAAATGCTTCTGAGTATAAACTTTTGCTTTGACTATAGAGCTATTAGTTTGCTTAGCGATTTAACCAAGTTATCATCAAGGTTTTGTTCACAGGTTGAGTGAAGTTGTTTAGGGCACAATTCTTGGAAACAATATGCCCTTAGAAAACAAATATCTTCTCTGCCAGGATGCTTGATCAAAATGGTCAAAAGGACATTAAGATAGACAAACGCATCCTTCATATCTCTACAACCAATGAATAAAGGCAAGATCCTTCTTCAAGTACTTAAAATTACCTATCATCCAAACTACGCTCTATGTCAAACTGGAAAATTGATATTCGTCTAGGTGAAAGTTCAATGCTTTCTCCTCTCCTTGCTTTCTCGTACATTTTCTCACCTCCAACCTTTCCACAAAGCAAACAGAACTTGTGAGCAACTGAACTATGTCCCACATGATATTTAAAATAACACACTCAAGGCTCAGAAATAAAGCTTAACATTGATTATACTATTGTACAGAAGTTAATTGAATTTAAATTTCATATCACATTATAATTCAAACCTAGGATTCAATAAATGAGAGGAGTTCTGTTGTAATTTTAGGAATTTTAACTTTTACAAATGACATGTCAGTAGATTACATTTTCAACAGAACTCCTTGCCACAATATTTCTGGATAGGACAGTCATTAAATATGGTAAAAATGCTCACTTTAATAGCAGAGAACATCGGGGGAACTTGCCAAATCTCCCCACAAAAGGATGCTGCCGTTCTCTTTATGTCCTCATCTTTGATGTGCTCCCATGGCTCACGCTGAATGACCTACATATGAAGTTGATCTTTCAGTGAAAAAACTAGACATATTTAAAATTTTACATTTCATTACGAATATCAATAATAGTTGAATTGAGCGGTAAAGACACATCACCCCTTAAACAAGATTTTAAGTTTGAGCCTCATAGTTTAGGGGGAAACACACACAATAGGAGAACTTCCCTTCAATCAGTACTTAACCCAGCTAGAAAATATATCAGTCTGTAATTCCAAATACATATGCATGTATTTCAATGTTTAGTTCTGTATCATGCATTGCGATCAGCTTCATGGATCAAACAAGAGAAACGCATTCACCCACCGGTGAATCAGCATCCCATGTTGAAGTAGCCTCCCCTAGGCGGAAAACTCCACTATAGCCCTTAATCATCCCTTGATATCTGTAGTAAAAAAGTTCAAGTAACTCAAAAGAAATTCTAAGATGTTAAATCTTTAAACAGAAAGAAGAAATTGCAAGTTTGTGAAACCGGCACCAGTTGTTGGCAGTCAAATGGAAATAATTCTAATAATTTTTGAATTACCTATCCACAATTTTTGTTGCTTTACCAACACAAACAATCAATAAACCCGTAGCCATTGGATCAAGAGTTCCGGCATGACCTACCTGCAGATTGATTCCCGTGCTCAAGAAGAGATACAGAGAAATGATCACATAAAAATACACAGAACAAAAGCATTTAAATACAGATGCATGTAGGAATAAGAACCTTTTTCACTTTGACTAAGCGACGCAGCTTTCCGCAAACTGTAAATGAAGTCCAACCTGTCTTGAAATTTTACATATTAGTCTTCTTTCATTAACAAATGAAAAATCAATACTTTCCTATGTTGCTAAATTACATGTGACAAGAAGACTTCGAGAACATACACCTATGCATTTGACAACTTTGGCCTGAGTTGCAGTGCTAATGTCCTAAGTGACAATAGAAAACACCCGTAAGAGCAAAGAAAAGAAGACATCATTTGCCACCAGTCTTGATATGTACACATGGAAAGGGATAAAATTCTGCCTAATTCCATGACGTATGTGCAGAAGAAGGTCAAACGAACAGAAGGTATAGAAATAGCTCCAACATAATGCGGAAATGCTGGTGACAATTTCCCAAACTAGCATCCAAAGCCCATTTACCCATCTACTTTCAAATTTAGTGATTAACCGTGTTTATAACATTAAATTTAACTCATGCTAATTCGTCCCTCATTCCCCCGTCTTCCTCAAAATTTCATGTCAATACGTGGTGAAGTACTAAAACGAAGCACAAAATTGCATGTCAACTTACCTTTGGGCTTATTCACTAAAACAACGGTTCCATGAGGACCATCCCATCTTGGAGGAAGCCCAGAATTCCTTGACGCAAGAAACGGCTCAGCATTACCCACTTCAACATCCTTATTCGGAATTTTCTTCAAATACTTGAAGAAGTCTTCGACCTTCTTTTCGGTTAGATCTTCTCTTGTTTCCTTAACCAATCCTCTGTTATCCTTTTCTTCTTCTTGCTTCTCCTCGAAGAATATCAACTTCTTATCATTTCTTTCATCACTAGTTGCGTCTTTTTTCTCCCTTGCATCTTCCCTGACTTTCTTCTTTTCCCCTCTCACCTTGCTCTTAGTCTTTGTATTTGATTCTCCCGGTTCTAGGAACGCCTTATCAAGACACTGACCAGGAAAATATTTCTTCTCCAACTGATAGACCATCTTATAATGCTTCTCCTTTTCCCATGGGTAACAAAACGCATCGTAGAAATACAATTCCTCTTCCCTCTTGTGCAATGTAGGAAGCTCTACCACCTCAGGCTTCAGTTCCACGAACTTCTCTTCTGGTCCTCTATTTTCTTCATCAGAGTCCGATCCATACATCCTCTTGCTCCGTTTTCTGTAATATTTTCTCTTAGCCTTGTCAAGCTCCAATTTTTGGGAACCGGGTTGGTCAGCTTCTTTCTCAAAAGCCAATTTCCGATCAACCCAGCTATCTAATCCCAATTCAGAAACGGCCTCTTCTGGAGAAACAGACTCTTCCGGATTCTCGGATTCAGGGAAGCCCTCTGCATTGGAGTCATTTTGTCGAACAGGTCGCCGGCGAGAATGGGCATGCACAGAATTGACTGGACGGTTGATAATCATCTCATACTGAAGTGGATATGGTGTTCGAGTGGTGGAGAAGGTTCGTAGAGAGGGTGATAGGGAGAAAGTGTTTGCTTTGTTGAAGGATGTGAATTTTGAAGATGGAAGCGCATGATAGAAAACTCTTGCAGAAGTCATGGCTCTAGAATTGGGTATGAGGAACGATACGTGAGTTAGGTATAATGATTTCGACATCGAGGGTGAGCAGTCAGCGAGAGAGACGTGGTTGAGGGTCCAGTTTAGCCCTGTGCATGAGATTCCGGAAGATGCTTGAAACTCCGAAATACCATGGAGCAAGCGGGGTCCGTACTTTCAACTTCTAAGCAGTCACAACGCTCGTCATATGTCATCCATGGGTGAGCTTAAAAGCCCGATTAACGTACGGATGCTCAATTTTTATGAGTAGCGGGACACGGAGGATTAGGAGGCGGCACTTCACTGTCTGTTGAAGTATATGCTGAATTTTCTTTCGCCGGAAATGCCGAACTTTTTTTTCCCCCCTTCTGGCCACACCCACAAATACGCTGAACTTATTAGAGCTTTTTTTTTTTGCTCAAAGAACTTATTAGAGCTCGGTAACAAGGGTTAAAAGTAATTAAAGAAAGGACTAAAAGAAATTACCCCTCCTGCGCTTTATATAAGACATACTACGTAATCATTTTACACTGAGGGAGTATATACTTAATTTGAGTTGATTAACGAAGTTTAATTAAGGATATATGTATTTTCTAAAACATTATAATCATTAGTATTTAGTCTAGCAGTGTAAGATCTTACTAAATCCTTTTAGGTCTCTACTTCAAATCTCAGAGAAGACACTTGTATTATGAAAAGAAGACAATATAAAAAAAAAATAATTACAAAGACAATATAAAAAAATGTAGGTGTGTCACAACTTCACATAGGGCCCTTTTGGATGGGTTTTTTTGATAAAAAAAACATTTTTTAATGCAAAAAGAAATACTTTTTAATTAATTTATGTGTTTAAATAATATTTTTTTTAAAAAGCAAAAGTCACAAAAAAAAACCAAAATGCTGCTTTTTTTAAAAGCTCCAATTTAGAGCTTAAAAAATAAGCACTAAAAAAAACACTTTTTTTAAAAGCTCATCCAAACGAGCCCGATAGATGGGATTTTTTAAAAATAAAATAGGAGTCTAATGTCAAAAATATTTTTCATTAACATAACTTTAATGTGACAAATGACTATGTGACTATTTAGATTAGAGGCAAAAGCTTTTTAATGTGATTTATGATACATGAGATAAGTTTATGATGAAAATGTTATCTTAATTTAGATAGACATGATTTTTTAAGGGTTAAGTAGCAAATTTGTTCCGAAAGTACACGCCTAAGAACAATTTTGTCCTGAAAGTTTTTTCTGGTTCAATGTTTTCTTGAAAGTTTAAAAACGTAGTAATCTTACAATTTTTCCATTAAAAAACTAATGTTAACCGTTAAAAAATTGACATTGAACATTAACTTTTTAACGAAAAAGGGTAAAATTACTATGTTTTTAAACTTATGAGACAAAACCAAAAAAAACTTTTAAAACAAAATTACTCCTAAATCTGCAACAGATTTACTACTTAACCCATTTTTCAAAGTTAACTTATGAAAATGAAAATTGTCCTACCCACACTCTTACAAAGAAAAAGTTGTGAAATTCTGCCCCGGCAAAACAAAAGGGCGGCAGCACTGTAATCCACAGGCCGAGACCCCGAACTCAAATTCGAAAGCGAGCGACGATTACGAAAGCGCGCCCGCGCTCTCCAAAATCCCAGATTTGAATTTTTCTCTCTCTCATTTTGTTCCTCTGCCGCCAAACTTTTTGGGTTTTGAATCTCATTACTTAATTCTCCGCCGACCGCCATCATGGATTCGGCAACGCCATCGGGGGATGACGACGACTGGGAGCTCTGCAACGATGATGGCTTCGTCTACAAGCGCAAGAAGCGGCGGCTGGACCCTGACGCGGCGGCTGCTCAAGTTTCATCCTCTACGGATGTGGATCACTTGGCAGCGTTGCAGCAACGGAGAGAGCGCAAGAGGCGGACGTTGTTGAAGCTTAAAGATAAGTACCAGAGAGAGATCGAACAGTGGGATCTTTTATCGAGCACCTTGCGCGAAATGGAGGAGCGAGCCAGTCGGGTACGGCAAGAACAAGAAGAGGCGCGGGAGCAAACGGCGCCTCTTGCTTCCCCTTCATCAACGTCGAAGGGCAAGGATTCTGTTGGTGGGTCGCTAGTAGATGAGCTTCTTTTGCAGGTAATTGGACTCTCTCTTTTACTGCTTCTGTGTAATTTTAGCCTTATCCGGTTATTGAATAGTATCCGACGGAAGGTGAATTGGAAATTAGGGTATTAGGAATTGTATTAGAAAAAATAAATCGGTTAGGGACGCCTGAGTGGAGTACTGATGTTTTCTTTCATGGAAAACCTAAATGCGTTATTCAAAACCCATAAATCTTTGTTCATTTTGATTCTCGCAAACCCAATGCTACATTCAAAGCCTGCATATTGTCCCTTGTAAGTTGTAACTTCCTCTCCTGATTTCTTTTACCCTTTTCTGCGAAGAGTAGCTCGAATATATTCAAAATCGGAATTCATCTCCATCTCTTAGTATCCTCATAAAACCATTCTTCTCAATTAGCCAATCATTGACTAATTTCCATGATGGATCCTTTGGGGAACCCTAATGCACATTATACATGTCATCATATCTGTCGAACCCTCCGGTTGAGTTACTTATTTTAGCTTCAGTCTAGTAAGAGCAGTTACCTGCTTGTGCGAGTTGCACCTATAAATTTTAACCTATCCCAGATTCTCATTCTAGGTGATTATCTACATCTCATAAATGATTCAGTTAGTTTTCTATTTTTCGCTTCTTGTTTGATGAAATACAATGCCATAGCTTATGAAGTTGCTGAATTATATGGCCTTGAAGTGTTAATTAAACTATTCTTTTACGTGAGACAAGGCTTCTTCATTTGCATGTCCTATGTTGTCCTAGAGATTAAGCGTTTCTAGCTTAAATTGCTTAATTCTTTGAAACATATGTTGAAACTGAAGGTCTAATTGTTATAAAGATCTACTCCCTCTGCTGCATTTTTTACTGGGTCGATTATCTTAACCCCCTGTTAAATTCCTAGAATAGGGATCAGGCCTTTTCATGTTTTTAAATCTATAGTATAATGAACTATTGCTCTAGATAGCTGCATAACTTTGTTCTTCTGAATATAAGAAACCGAGAAGTTCCCGCGTAAGGTACTAGATTACTAGCTACCACGTGGTGTATAACCCATATATGGTTGGTCTTTTTAGCCGTATAAGCTGGAAACAACCTCAACCTCTGCATATTGTTGGCCTTCTTAATTGCATAAAGCTTATTGAAAGCATCAGGTTCCTTGATCCTTAACTTTGAATTATCCAGGTTGAAGCCCAGGAAGGAATTATTCAAGATGTTTCAAATTTATGTGACGTAGCAGAAGCAATGTGCCATAAACAAGAACAACAGCTCAATCAATCGTTGTTTGATCTTCCGATCTGGGCCTCACCGAATGAGCTCATGCAATTTCTATGTGATGATTAGATGGGTTTCGTCTGTGCATTATTCTCTTCGTAATGAATGGAAAATTGAAAGGATTGCCTTCCTCTGTAAGGATTGCCCTTGGTTTTGTTAATTTGGATGCTCCAAGATGAATATTCTGTAAGCTCGCCTTTATGGCAAATTGGTAAATATTGTAATTTGAGTTTATTTAAGAGCACCTATGGCTGAAGTACTGACTATCTGATGAATTAAAATGGGAGGCAGTCACTTTCTAAAAAGGGTGGGAAGACAACGTCTCCAACGAAGCACGAGTATGGATGGATTCTGTGGTATTGTGATTGTATATTTATTATATTTAGTTTATTAATTTTTGAAATCTGTAATCTTTTTTGTTTTTGGCCCCGCGGAATCTATGACTCTCTTGATTAACAGGTGCTGTATTTTGCTCTCTTTCGAGGTTCTGAGTGAGCGAATCATTTGGCCATGTGTTGGGGCAGCCTTATTTCTAACTCGAGAAATTGTGCAATTTATAGTCTTTTTGAGTGTCGGATGACTCTATTAATCTGTCAGAAGGAAATAAAAGACTAGTTAGTTTTTTTTTAAGAAAATTATATATTGTGTATCATTACATTATATATTAATGTCAAGACAAAATAGTGACAAAATAGTTTGGTGTAAGAAAAATAAATAATTTATTAACTTTTTTAATCTTTCTAAATAATTCAACTAAATGATGAGATGGTAGTTTCTTACCATATATTTCATATTTTTTTCCCTTTGAAACCTTTTTTTGGGCCAAGCCTTTGAAACTGATATCATCTCGTAATAAAATGCCTCTGTTTTTTTATGTATATTCTGCAAAATGCGTTTTCATTATTTGCAAATGGTGACACCCGTTTTCTTAAACTTCGCTAATTAATCAAACAGTCAATAAAGCAACTGTGAAATCCGATAACCTTTTTTCATTTTCATCCAAATCCTGATTTAGTGCCACATAATTGACTATTGGTTTTGATCACTTTTTGTTGCGAGCTGCATAATCTTCAGGTTCATTAAGACGAGAAGGGACCAGCTGTACTGGTTGTAATACAAATCCAGCCTTTCTACATTCTTCCTCAAGAAGCTTTGCTTGAGAAACATCATCAGGACAAAATGCAACCACGGCTCCCCCACTACCTGTAAATTTAGAAGCAGCTCCAGCCTTTCTTGCAACCTCTACCATTTTTATATTCAAATCACCTAACGCGTCATCTCCAAACATTGATCTGTGCAATATCCAGCAATACAGTTCAATACTATGCTTTTTTTTTTTCCCTTTTGGAATACAATAGGAGGCAAAAGCCTATAGGAGATCCGAAAAGAAATCAACCAGGACCTAAGAGATCATTGTTGAGATAATACTATGTCTTTCATTTGTTAGGGTATGCACATTGCACAATTCATCATTTGAAATGCTCTAATGCAAGATTCACGCTGTTTCTGATATATCAGTTAGACATGCCAAAAGCATATAATGAAGAGACAGATAACGACGAGAACAATAGCAGTAATATTAATTAGTTGGGAATTAAAACAACCATTACCTTCGAAGCTCAAAATTTTTATTCATGAGAGCTGCAAGTTTAGAATAGTCTTTATTTTCTAATACCGTTTTCCCTTCTTTTGCTATATTTGCAACTTCCAGCATTGAAGATATGATGAACTCATCACCTTCAAGCCATCTCTGTCGTACTTTGCTGTGAACCTACAGGTTATAGTAGGCTAAAACTTCAAGAAAATATGGAACATCACTTCTGATAGGAAGTAAACATAAATCAGATAAGTTGAAACGACATTGCTCTACAACCAATTCTGGGCAGAGGGCATATAATAATAACAAAGATGAAGCAATTCTGAGCTGCTAACCTTCCCTGAATCACTTGGGTTCTCAGCATAGATGAGATACAAAGGTGGGAGAAGACTTATATCCATGGGTATATAAATTCCATGCCCCAGATTATCCATGTTTTCCTTGCTGAAATCCTACAAAAGCAGACAAAGTCACACAATTTATAGACATGTAACACTGACATGAAATGAATGCTTTGTATCGAAATTGACCATCGCACCATGTAAACTAGGCCCCCGTAAACTTGTGCCACCCGATCCTGGAGACCAGCAACTATTCCAAGCTCATTCTCTGCACTGAGGATAAGGCCAGGCCTCACCTCCACCTTGATCAGATGCCTGACTTTGTAGAAATCAAGTAAGCAGTTTAAAGCAGCACATACAATTGCACTAGAGCCTGAAAGTCCTGCCTGAAAAGTCAAATTCAGGACTTAAGCCTTACTCATGAATAGGAAAACAACAAGGCAATTAAAGGACTTCTGAAATAACAAGAGACAGCAGCAAAACCTTGAAAGGATAAAGATGCCATCATGGGCCTTTTAGCAAAAGAATTTTGCAGTAACCATGAAATCAGAATTATAAACAATTTCAAATTTTAGTCCTCTCAAGTATCAGCATCAAATGGACTTGGCATCTCCTATTGTAAATGTAACTTGTATAAACACGGTAATTATAGACTTACCTTTTATCCCTGAAGCTTCACTTGAGTTTCATGGTAGGCCCAAAAGTTTATTTCGGTTCAATATTCTCAAAATTTAGAAATAGATTCACATCACCCTTTTCCTAAGGCGCTATTAATTCCACCGGTGAATCTTTGGTGTGGTCCACGGGATCCAATAAAACTACTTGTATCGTACACATAAATGCATGGACCAAAGCGAGCCACGTCAGACACATCTGACCTGCCCGGGGGCTATAGCAAAACTTGATGAAACTTCAGGGTTCAAAGGCGGGCTTCTTTCTTGTAAGTTTTTATATTTTTTAGGCATCATTGATTAGTTTAATTATTTCCATTTTAGTTTATATCATTCAAGTGAGAATTTAGGGAGGTTAGATCAAAATAAGTAAGGAGAGAACGTTGTGAAAGTAAATGAAATACTTAATCATGTAGTAAGCAATTTTTATTACCATTTGTTTGAAGTAATGAAGTTTTACCTGGCGAGGGATATTAGTATCATATGACAAAGTAAAATTTCCTCCATGAAGATGTACGTTGTTGTCGTTACAATATTTGTGGAACACTTTACAGATTGCCATAAGCAATCGTACACCTCCATAAAATCCCTCACTGTTTAATCTGTTGACCTGAACATAAAGAAGGGAGCAGAGCATATTGGAATGCCCATCAATGCACGTAGTTTGCATAAGACACAAAGCTTTTATAACAATCTCAAAAAGTAGAAGCAGTAGCTACAAATCAAACTATAAACTTGTATGGTTTTCGTCGATACTGAGAATATAGCAGATCAATGCATTTAAATATATAAATAATTACCTTAATAATACACTACACTATATAGGAAAGGGCCCTTTGTCAATTTTGAAACTGTACGAAGTACTAAATTCATAATTGAGATCTCAATTACCAAAACTACGCCTTCTGCGGTAAAGAGAAGCATTCAAAACAAAATGCCAAAAGTTGACTCCCCGGTGAATTTATTATGCTTTTTGTCCCAATCAGAATATGTTCAGGCAAAAATCAAAACAGAGATCAACAGTAACGTCGCTAATTAAACGACAATAAATTGCAGGGCGGAAAAAACGGATGCATCAGATAAAAATGAGAAAAAATGCAAGTACCAACCAAGTGATCGATAGATCTGAAGTGGACGAGATCATGAGTGGGATGAGGAGTGATGATGAGTTCATCAGAGGGCTGCAACCTGACGGAGGCCCAGAAATTGGCGATGCTGAAGGAAATGGTGTTGCCATAGTAAACATCACTAGGGTTTCCCAGCAGACCTACCCTCGCATACGCCCTGTGTTCGATCGTATTGCTACCAGATGCGGCATCTCCGCCGTCTCCATTATCCATTCTCGCTAACTATGCAACGTGGCTATCGCGATCGGATTTGCTTTTATATCCAGATCAAAATGATAAATGTTAAAGATCAGCCTGACATCCAAAAATAAAATACGCCGTTGCCGGGGATCGAACCCGGGTCACCCGCGTGACAGGCGGGAATACTCACCACTATACTACAACGACTTGTTGGGAAACCGGTTATTAATGTAAGATTTGTACAAAAAATTAAGAACAAAACGTTGCAAGAGAATATGAATGGGGCGCGATGCTTTTTTTTTTTGATATAAGAAAGTTTTGGAGGGGTTCGATATCAGTCCCCCACCAAGGCCAAGGCACAACCCCGGGCTCTATGAGCACTTACTGGGGACTTACGAAATCGCCTACCAAATGAGTCCCAGCGACGGTAGAGGGGATCGAACCCACAACCCAAGGGCTTAGTCCTAGATCCCTTACCATCTATGTCAACTCACATTGGCAATGGGGCACGATGCTGAGTTTTGTGCGCAAAATCCACAGGTTTGAGGCCCAAATATTTTCTTCTGATTTTAGACAGATTAACCCAACCGAGCCTTACCCCTCGTCCTTGGGTTCAACTGGCAAGGGGGTTGGACTTCCTCACCTCAAGGGAGGGGGTTCGATCCCTGCGTTAGTCAAGGCGCTGGGGAGGCATCCTAGGGATCTGGGAAGCAGTGGAAACGCCGGTAGAGGTGGAGGCAAAAAAAAAAAAAAAAAAACCCAACCGAGCCTTAAGGGTGAGACTTTTTTACACCCCCGGGGGGCCAACTTAAGGATGAGACCCAAACAATAGTTATAGCATAAAAACTTCATGCAACTGAAAGGTAACAGGTGTTTTTTTTGCCTGAAAGGTAGCTCGATTAGGTTTAATACTACCTATACCTATAGCCTTAAAATTATTATTATTTTTTTAAAAGCATACCTAATTACCTATCCAATCCTAGATGTATCGTCTAGTTTTAGTTTATTTCGTTTTATATTTAGGTAAATGTGCAATTTTATTATACATGTAGTTTATCTCTGGAGCGTCCAGCACCACGAACTTTTTTTTGGAGCAAAAGTACACACGAAGTTACGTTTTGGGAGCGCCCAGCACCACGAGCGTTAGTTGACCGTTAACTTAGATGGAAGTAAACAGTAAAGCGGGTGAAATTACACTTTTACCCTTAGTTTTAGGTGAAATTATCTTTTTGCCCTAAGTTTTTTTTTTTAAAAAACTAAAACTAAAACTAAAATTACCCTCAGTGGGCCCCACCACCTGCCCCTCACCGCCGACGACCGGCCACCCCACCGCCGGCCAAATCTGGTGATGAGGAGGGATGGACAAACAAATGATGGGGAAAGTATCTTCTCCCCAATGTCCTACCATGATCAACGGTTCAAAACCCGTTCTCTCTCTTTCTCCTATTTTTTAACCATAAAATCAAGAAACATCTAGATTTAGTTTAATAATTTTATAGAGGATCAAATCTAAATCATTCAAATATTAATCATATTGTTTAAAAAAAGAGAAAGGAGGAGGATGGGTTCGGTCCGAGGCAATCACAAGACATGTTGCACGCTACTACTCCCTCCGAAATATAGGGTGAAGTTGACTTTTTTGAAGATATTAAGAAATAATTAAATTATTTTAAAATATTTATATTTTTCATTTTTTTCCAAATTATTTTGTCTAACTTATAAATTGATATAATACACAACATCTGATATGATTAAGTAAGTTATCTAGCTTTATTAATCTCTTTTAAAAAAAAGTCAAACTCTGTCTTATACTACCTTCAGTTATAAATATAAGATTTACTTGACATTATTTGGAAAGATTAAGGAAGCTAAATAAATTATTTAATCATATCATATGTTTTGTATGATTAAATTATATATTAGTTTATAATTCAGACAAATTAGTTTGAAGAAAAAATGATAAATATAAATACTTTTAAAACAATTTAATTAGCTTTTTTAATCTCCTTGAAAAAAATCAATAGTCTTACCGGAAGGAGTAGTATGCTTCTTTCACTTCAATTGGTTGCGAAGTTGTAAAACAGTGTAATTCACTTGTATATAATTGTTCATAGGTATTTAAAATTATAGAAAAATAACAGAAAAATATCATTTGAACTTCAAAATACTGTTGACCACAACAATAATAAGATTAACAAGAACAATAAAGTAATTGACAACTCATTTTATTGGGAAATCACCTATTTAACATTTTGAAATTCAAATGATATTTTCTTATGATTTTCCCTCAAATGATTTCTTTTATCTATGGGGTAAAATTCAAAAGGCCTTGTATGCGTGGGCATTTAGCTAGTTCAGTTTCTTCAATACTATAAAAAGAGCGAAGGCTTAAGTATCCACTGATCCAGATTCGTGAGTCGTTTTATATTATCTTCAATGCCATCAAGACCATGCAATAATTTCTCCAAGACACGTGGCATGCCTATAGATTCCTTCTTTTTCTTTCAAAGAAGAATGCGGAACAATCAAGTGAGTTCAACCACCACCACCACCACATACATATATTTACGTGTGCCTTTTCCCCAACTAAAAAGTGAGCTTTGGTGACCCGACTCCTGGCTATTAACACTGCACTGATTCCTCATGGAATCAAGTTAGGAAGAGCACCAAAGATTTTGTGATGACCAGAGAAACTGCTTGCGTGAAAAAAGCATCCACGTCTCGTGAATTCATATTTCAAAGTATGAACTTGGAGCGCTCAATAAATTGCTTCACGCTGTTTCTAAGGTTACTAGAATACTGATTTTGGATCACTGTAAGCTGCTATTAAAAAAGAATAAGAACTTCGAATCTTTTATATTCCCTCCGTCGTAAACATTAATGCGTGTTTGAAGGAATTTTTTTATCCACAATATAAGCCATTCAACGAGTTATTAATGATCATTTTCTAAATACTACCTCTATTACAATTTATCGGAAAAAGACTTGAAGCTTAATTTAGTATTTCTCTATACTAGTCTTTAATATAAGATGTTATATTAAGGATCAAAGTAATTATGGATAGCAGGAGGAGCTTGATCCTTTTTTCTACAACAGTGATTTGTATTAGGCTTCGGCCTTAATACTTGCCAGAGTGGTCAAGAGAGAGATGTCTAGGACCCCAAAGTAAAAATTGACACAAACACCAGTTAAATTAAAAGCATAAGAGTGTTCCGTCTTGGACAGGATGAACAGAATGAAAACGCCTCCCAATAAACAGAACCGAGTGAGGAAAATGACTGGCTCTAATAAACACAATTAAGTGCGATAGCATTTAACAGTCAAAAGGGATAATGAATTGAAGTGTTGAAGGATGACTTAGTGGGGATTTAAAGAGGCATGCGTAAGTATTTTTATTGCGGGGTTGGTGGTGGGGACCATGATTAATTAATCCTCAACGCAAATAATTGCTCAGGCCACAATCAGTGCCATGAAATGGACACAACCCTCACGACTTCTCCAAGTCTTTGAAAAGATATATACTAATAGCCATGGAAAAAATTCAACCCAAATGAAACTCCACTAGAATATCTCTCACTCACTCCATTTATAGCTGCCACACCCCACACGGCACAAGTCTTCAAGTTTATTCTAACTCCTACCGTTGAATACTCCAAAACTCAACTTCATGAATGGAACCTTTTTTTTTAAGAAGAAAAATCTGAACTGTGCATGATTTGCAACTTACAGACCTCACCTAGTGGAATAAGGCTTTATCATTGCTACTGCATGATTTGCTGATAAAAAATATAAGATTAGAGTAAGTGATGAGAAGACATGAACTTGCTGATCAAAATGAAGATGAGTCACTAAACAGGACAATGCATGTATTACAGGCCAAGAAATACAGATTCCCAAAACATGAGGGAAATCTCATGCTACTATTAAAAGGACGATACAAGGGCTTGTCAAAAGCCAAAATGCTATCTGACATAAGTCATAACATGCTCCTCTCAGCTGAAAAGCTCACATCCCACAGTACTGTTACATAACCGCAGTCAATGAATATTAAAGCTTCCTGTTAAAATTCTGGAATTTCTTCTCAATCTATCTCTAAAGAATGAACCTAAATGAACATTATCATTCAATAGAGCTGCTCTTGGCTGCATACACTATCAATTGCCAGTGTTAGAGGAAACATCACATTGTTTCAAACTCAGCCGCCACTCTCTCTTACGCAATTACCAGGCAACAAATACTTGAATTCAGGTGCATTATTCAACAAATATGCCGGAAGATGTACTGCTGAGAAAGAATGAGGAATCGGCCCCATCTTCCCGATAATCTCCTTAAACGTATACTCCTCGGGGAGCATGTCAAATAGGTCAGCCCCTTTGCATATCACATCCTGAATCCTATCCGGGTTTAGGTAATGAGGGAACCTCACGCGATCATAATGGCTGTATGCTTTCATCTTGAATATGAATTCACTGATACGGTGGAAACAAAAGCTACAATGCCAACCGGCATCTGACAATAAAACGTCAGACTGTCTAAAGTGAGCATACCTAGTCTTACCCCTCTGGTATCGATGGATTGATGCTCTCCAGCTTTTGTTGTCTAGATAGAACTCGAAAGAGTACAAGTAATTCCTCAATTGGAGATGAAGAATTTGTGGAATGTCATCACACCACTTCAAGAGGTCGATTGTGTGGGCGCTAGGAATCTCATCAACATCGGACATGATCAAGAGATCATCATCTTCTATACCTGATATCCTCAGAAGCTGGTCCAGGGCTACCCTTTGATATGCTTCTTCAACAAAAGGATTTTCACCCTTCTTAAATCTCCCTCCAATTACCCCGTACGCCAGTCGGGACTCGGCAAAACCAAATTTCTCCCTGTTGCTAGCAAAAACCAGCGGTTTAGGCAATCCTGTAAACGTTGAGTTTGATTCGAGAAGTACAAACTGAGTCACATGTGGACTCATTTCTTGCCAACGAATGGTAAGGATGTCGACTTCATTACTGAACAAAACGGCATCAAAGACTCGTCTTGGGGATTCACGAATTCCCCAACCATGAAGTCTGCAAAGTGTCTCCATTGACACATTTTCATGATAATAGTGAGGAATTTCATGGAATGGCTTTGGAGGAGATTCCCATAGTGGTCTGAGAAAGTATGAGATTTTCTGTCCATGCAGATAGAGAATGAAGACGCCGGCTGGAACAAACACAAATAAAAGCAGCAAAACATTGAGATGTAACCCTCTCAAAATACACCGAAGTCTTGACATGCTCAACACTGCACGTGGACCCTGTTGTGTGGCAAATAGAAACTTTCTAAGCTATATGGAATCTCAGTAATAAAATATTTCACTTCACATGCTTAACTAAGCATAATGCATTATGCAACGACAATCTGAGGACGGACACTACCCAAATTTCAAAAGCCACAACGTGGAATGATTCCACAAACTTCATTAAAATATGTTTTGAAGGAAGTCAGAATATGAAATTCTAAATGGTATACACACATGGAGCAGAAACACAATTCACAACTACTTGTTTCCTCGGAACATTCAGAACTCAAATCCGTGACTGATATGCCTGTGCAATACCTCCTCTTCAAATCCCTAAGATTCAAAACTCAACAACCCAGAAAAAAATATGCATTTAAAAAACTATGTGCGGGATTTTGAAAAAGAGGATGTGGGAAGCCAGTCAAGTAAGAGCGTCAATCATCAACTAGAAGCTCAAAATCGCATAACAGAACGGATTAATCAATGTTTTCCATTCCAAGATACATATTGGGTGGGGGGGGGGGGGAAGAAGAGGAGAAAGATTATTTCCTTCCAAAATTGAATGAAATATCACCAAAAAGGAAATGAAAACCCAATATGAAGTTGGATAGTGAAACGCGCTGAACATTAGGACAGAACAGAGAAAATATTTGGCACAGATTAAACCCAACAAACTTAAAGCTCCCCATTTCGCATTGACGAAGGGAACTAAAATCGACGGCCATTGACGAAATACCAAAAAGAAACCCAAAATTTCAAGGGAGCAGAGAAAAAATAAACAGAAAATAGATATATATATAAAAAAAAAAAAAAAAGGCTGAAAAACCAACTGATAAAGGAAGTTCGTACGAACCTGACCACAAACATCCTCGCAGATGTCATCAGTCTTCTTGGAATTAGAATACCCATCAGACATGGTGAAGTTCCCTGAGAAGATGCAAAAAACGAGAACTTCCTCCCAAATGAATCCCCGCTAACTATAGGGCAAAAAGCAGCCCAGCAAGAACCCCTTCAAACCAAGAGACTAAAAATAGCAGTGAAAATCTGGGAAAATAGAGGAGGAAACCTACAAAGCCAGGCCGAAATATGTGTGTCTACTGCTCTCTATGTTATTAGAATCATATCCGTCGGGATTCTCCAACTTTGTCACGTCAATTATAGCCGTTTGTGAGTATTTCGCTCCTCCACTAGATCCCTCTTCCCAAAATTGGAGGACGGGGGTATTTAAGTACAGAGCAGTGCAGGGATACCTCGTATCTGCGTAGGTTGTATCGATGATTAAACAATCTCAAAAAATGAAAATGAAGGGGGAAATAGAAAATGTAAATTTAAACCGTTATATAAGCTTCTCCTAAAAAAGGTAAAACATTTTGACTAGTTAGGGTCGAAATTCGAGTGATAATTCTACGGATGCGATTGCAGGATATGTATGACGAGCTCGAGATGTGGGAACAGATTAAGGATTACAGTTTTAGGCTCGAACAGGGGGTCACAGGGCCGTTATTACGAGGGACGGCACACAGTTAAACTCCTGAGCTAAAAATTATCGAATTAACAATTTGGCCCAAAAATATCATAAATTGGAAAACTCTGCTTTTTTATTTTGTTTTGAGCCTTGTACTGTTGTTTGGATTGGTAATGATAAATGACTAAATGCAGCCGAAGAAAGAGATGGGATGGGCATTTCACCTAGATTTTCTCGAACATTTTTCCTTTTAAATTTAGTGGCAGTGCAAACTGCAAACAATTGTAATCATCTTGTTTGGTAATGAAACCATCGTAGAAATTTACGGGATAAGATGCCTCTGCGCTGTCGTTGATTCGATCCGATTAATACTCTATCATCAATTCTTAAAACCATGTGGCGCTGCGTTCCAAATGATTTTTCTTATTATATTTTTATAATAAGTCCTGTTTCAAAGTAATAAGAACATTTGTTACATTTTTATCCCTATTAATTACAATAAACAAAAAGGATTTATTCATATTGTCTTTTGAATCGAATTATAGATAGATAAAGATTAAATTAGAAATATAGTATATAATTAATAAGTTAACTAACTCTTTTTGACGTGTGAGAGTTAGTTAATTTAGATTTATAAATAAGATCAGAGTGATAATATGATATATACTTAAAATTTGGTTTTGTTGTACTCAAGATTGTCAAACTCGCGAGTTTAAATAAACTCATGACAATGACCTAAACTCGTATCGTAAACTCGTAAGAGTTTACTTTCACTATTAAATAAGTATTAATAGTGTGTAATAAATATTAAAATATAAAAAAAAAAAAGACCACAATTTGATTTAAATCCATCAATATTCAAAATTTAGATTATTTCACAAAGAAATTTCTATAAAACTCACATATAAAGTTGTTAAGCATGGTCAAATAAAAAAAAAGTTAATACTAGTTTAAAGGTGAGTTAATACGGTTTTGTAAATTTGAAACGTAAAAACGGTAAACTCGATGTATAAACTTGTAAGTTTAATCGAGTTTACACGGTCACGAGTTTATCAGTGACTCGACTCGATTCATAAATTAGAAACGTAAAAAAGGTAAACTTGGAAAGTCAACTCGCGAGTTTGATATTAATGGTTGTACCAACAACTACATGTTCTTCCTTAACCACATCATCGATTCAAGGTGTAAAAATGAAAAAAAAAAATGGTGTTAAGAGCTTTTCCTAATGACTACGGGCCAGACGCTGAACAAAGTCAATGAACCGAGTGAGATAAAAAAAACATTGGGTTTCGTTGTTCGACCAAAAAAAATGGTTTCGTTGGGTTTTTTTAAGTGCGTAAAACAGGGTAGCACTTTTTAGTTTTTTCCTCGTCTGGTGTAAATGGAATAAATTGAATGCACAAACCAAAAGGAAAAAAAAAAATCCACATTATCACTACAGGGGCAACGCGTGGAATAATGAATATATAATTTCGGGTAGAAAAGTCTATTGTCTTTAAGAAAATAAAAGGCAGTGAGAGGAATATCTTAGCTGTCAAATTTATGAGTATGTAGCTGTACATATAATATCCATTCAAAGAATGTCTTGTCTTGATTCCATTTCGGGGGACTTTTTTTTATATAAAAAACAATTATATAAAATGAAAAACATTATAAAAGTAATGTTGAGTTGATTCCCTGCATTCCGAGGAACTTGATTCCACGGCAGCAGAGATATACGTTTTGATGGTTTTAAAATAAATTATTTTCATGAAAATGTCACAATAGTTAAAAATGATCAGGAAAAAAAGGCTAAGGCTACGTCGTTTTAGGTTTTGGTCCATTCAAAATGGATTTCATATATAGTCTCGATCCAAGTCTCAATCGCGTCTTCCCAACTTGTAATCCAAGACTCGCACATGTCCTCGTTGATTATTAATTGCTTTCCACTAGGAAAAATAATAATACAGACCAATTTGACTCAAATAACAGCAATAATAATAAAGGCCATTTTCACTGAACGAACCGCTACGGCCCCTCACAACTCACAAGCTGTGCGTTGAGGAGCGGGACGTTGTCGTATATAGATCTTTTTTTTTTTGGTTAAAATTGTCGTATATAGAATTAAAGGATCATCAACGTGGGTCTCTCCCGGTCCCTTAACAGTTAAGAGTTAACACTGACGCTGTCCAAATCAATAAACATTTCCCAACGTCTCTTCTATATGTCGATATGAATCTTCCCCATAAAGGCCCATACCTAATTATATATTACCTGTATGTAATTAATATAAACTATCACCAATGTGAGTTGGCTTAGATGGTAAGGGATTCAGGATTAGGTCCTTGGGTCGTGGGTTCGATCCTCCGCCGTCGCCGACTCCTTTGGCGATCTCGTAAGTCCCGCAGTGCTCATGGAGCCCGGCCGTGCCCTCGCCTCAAGTGATCGACGCCGAACCTCCAAAACTTTTTCCTTTTCAAAAAAATAAAAATAAAAAAAATAAAAAAAATAAAAAAAAAAACTATCTGTTAAAATAGAGTTGACATAGATGGTAAGGGATTTGGTCAAGTCCCAAAAGAATGTGTATTCGATCCCCGCTGCCGTCGCTGAGACTTCTTTGGTAGGCGATCTCATAAGTCTACATTAAGTGCTCAAAGAGCCCGGGGCCGTGCCCTGACCTTGGTGGGCGACTGATGTCGAACCCCTCCAAAACCTTTTGTTATAAAAAATATATATATATATATAAACTATCAAAAACCTCTCGTTTTGGGTTCAATTGGCGAAAGGATCGGACACTTTCATCAAAAGGGAGAGGGTTCAATCCTAGAATTAGTTAAGGCGTTGTAGGAAGCATCCTAGAGGTCTGTGAAGCAATGGTAACCCAGGCTAAGGTGGAGACATGTGTATTCTTAGTCCTGGATTCCTTATAAAGTGGGCTCCAAGTGCCCTGCCCTTAGACTGTGAGTGAACCCAATTCCTTTCCTAAATTTTATATATATAAACTATCAAGAAAATTAGTTAGGTTAGTTATTTATAATAAATATAGTCTAATTTTTCTTTTTCTTTTTTTTATAATAAAATTTTAGGAAAGAGGTTGGGTTCACCCACGATCCAAGAGCAGGGCGAAATCTCCCTTCCTCCTAGGTGATACCAATGTTGGGCAGGGCGAGCCGTACATTAACCTAGGCACCTAGGAGTAGGGGTGGAAATAGGTTAGACCCCTATCAAGGGCCTACGGCCTAACCTACTTTAAGCCTAGCTTGGCCTATTTAGTAAATAGATCAGGCTCAGGCTTAGACTTATTGTCAAGCCTATTTAGGTAAACAGGTCAGGCCTATTTTCATAAGGCCTAGCCTTCAGGCCTACAGGCCTGGCCTATTTAGTTTTTTTTTAAATGTTTTATTATGCATAGTTATATATAATTTAATCTAAATTAATTTTTAGATTATTTATAAAATTAATAACTTATTCTTAACCTTAAATTTCACATTTCTCTATTTATCAATGAGCTTAACATTTTCATTCATCAATTGATCACATATACTTCTCTTCTTTTTATCGCTCAAGGTGGCAATGCTAGCTAACTACTCCTCCATTGATTTACGTCATTTGATGTAACATAAAAATTGCATTAAGTTTATTTAAGTTATGCCCAAATGAAAATGATCCAAATAGGTGGAGTTTGTCTCATTTTCTACAAGAAAAATAAGAGGTAAAATCTAGTTTTACATGCCACTTGTCGTGCTTGGTTGATTTTAAGAAATATATCTTCTTAGTCAATAAATGATTAATTTGTCTTATTCATATTTCCTCAAACAATTGATGCCACCAGGTGTTCTTTTCTTTCACTTACTAACTCTTTTATTTCATATGAGAATGAATCATTAAACTTTTTAGATATAACGTAGGCATTTAAATAGACTTGATGAATTATATATGAACTTAGATGCATATACTTTAAGACTACATAAAGACCTACATTTTAAGTAGGCCTTTAAATAGGCTTCAGGCCTTGCCAGAACATTTGAAGGCCCAGGTTCAGGCCTAAAAAAAGCCTACACACAAGTTCAGACCCATGCTTAGGCTTTAGATTTCCGTCGCAGGCCCAGACCTACTTAGCTAAAGCCTAGCCTATTTCCACCCCTACCTAGGAGCTAGGATGCTTTGTCTAGCGTTTTGACCAACTCCAAGATCGAAGCCCCTCCCTTTGGTGAGAGTGTCCAACCCTATAGTCTAATTTTTCTAAAACACAATCTTTTATCATAACTCCTATTGTGTATATAAACTCATTAATATATACAATCAATAATCAATAGGATACTTTAAAAAAAGTATATATAAATTCGATAGAAAAAGTGGATTTGAAATTTTATATTTAGAAAATCAAATCCAACCTGTAACTAGCTCTTACACCAAGGATTAGAGTATTATAATGGATCAGTTTATATGGATATGGCTCATGTATTGACTAATTAAATATAAATATAAATTATACATATATATATAATTATTTGTCAAAGGTTATTTGATCGGGTGGCAACTCCACCTACCACATTCATACCAGGTATTTGGTTCAAGGTTGTGTTGATAATTAATTAGTGGTACCCCTTTGCTCTTATTTATAAGAATTCAATAACTGAATTATACAGTTTAAGAGAATGACTAAAATTAGTTAAAAATAATCAGTATATCTGAAATGGTTAAGGTGCATATTTGCCAACCAACTATTACCCAATGAGCGTCTGGCACAAATAACAATTGAGGGGACCAAAATTGTCAATTAACAATTAAAAAGTGGAAAAAAAAAAAACACAATTTAGTGCAGATTCGCCAACGAACTATTACCCCGTCACTGTCTTGGTGTCTCCGTCTTCCATTGACTGTCACAGTGTCGTCGACGTCGACGTCTCCAAAACTTCCATTGTTGCTGGGCGTTTCATTCACCTTCTTAAACTCATCCAGCAGTCCACAGCTTTCGACCGGCACGAACCTTGCACCCTGGTTCCATTCCTCCGATGCCACAAGCAGCAATCGCCGCTGCCACAACGCCTGCTCTCATGGGTCCCATCTCTGTTGGTGTTTGTCTTATCCAACAAGAAGGCTTAACCGTTCTTTTCTCCAGCGTTTCCGCCACCGTCCTACGCAGTGCCTCATATTTTAATTTAATTGTGGTAGTTATTTTTTTTAATAGTTATTTGGTGTTTTTTTCACTTTTTAATTGTTCATTGTCAATTTTGGTCCCTTCAATTGTTATTTGTGCCAGACGCTCCTCGGGTAATAGTTGGTTGACAAATCTGTACATTAACCCTATCTGAGATAAGCTTTGTTTTTCAAGTTATACCTTTATTTATGAGGGTCAAATAAAAGAGAAAAATAAAGTAAATGTATGTATGTGTATGTATATCATTAACCTTTTAATTAATACAATACACATAATTAATGAAGGGTACAAATAAAAAAAAATCATTAAATATTTAGACAACTTTTTGTTGGACTGTAATTAAAATGACGAAACACGAGGGAGTATATATATACATAAGAATGACTCTTATGCTAAGAATAAGTGAGGGGTGGGTATCCTCTGGCCACTGGCTATTTGAAATTTAATAGGTATGCTTCAAACAGCGCGAGGGGGGATTTTCAATTTATAAAGTTCAGTGTAGTATACATATATAGGGAGAGATGTGCTTGTTGTTAGAATATAAGGTGAGATTAGTTGGTTAGTTAGCAAATTAATTAGTCTATTAGTTAGGGAGTTAGTTAGGATCCTAATCTATAAATAAGGGGTCCTAGCTAATATGGTGTAAGAGTCATAATGTACTAATTGTCATTGTGAATAATACATTTTGGTATCTCCCTAATTATTCTCTCAAATCAGTTTAGTTAACATGGTATCATAGCCTAAGTTTTAGATTTTGGGTTAGGCCAGATAATCAAGAAGCATGCTAAAAGCTCCAGAAGGTGGCCCAATATCAAGAACCAGCCCACTTCATTAATCAACCCCACCTGCCAAAGGTGGCTTCTCAAGATCCGTCAGCCACACGAACCGGGCGATCCAAGATCTGGGTCCTTTTTGCCCACCAAGATCCGAAAATCCTCCCAGCATTTCACGATCCGCACGTCCAAGCAGTGTGAAGATCCGAAAGAAATTGTGATCCGAGAACCACCATTGCCAATTCGTGATTTCACCGAAGAAGAAAGGTTCGACGGACAAGTATCCCCACGTACGGTGCGACACCTCCAAGGAGCGAAGAGATCGACGCCGGAGAAGACGGCGCGACACCTCTGAAGGGGGAGAGATCGACGCCGGCGGAGAGGGAAGAAGACTCACAGGGGTCCGTCTTGGTCTGAACCTGCGATCTGGTGAATCTTCTTGCTTGGTGCGACACCTCCAGAAGGGAGAGATGATCGACGCCGGGGAAGAGGGTCTAAATTTTGGGCCTCCACAAACAACATCGTTGTGCTATTCTGCCCTAAGGTTCTTGGGTCTTAGATTGATTTGACAGAGGGAAGATATTTGTTATCTGCTGCATTGGATGCTTCTCTAGCCATATATGATGTTCAACGAAAAAAGTCGTGCATAATTTTCTCCCTTTTTCAAGCAATTTGCTAACGGCAAGACCAAAGTCCGCCAATCTTTCATAATCAGTCAAGATATACCAAACAGTGGTAAGGGGAGCGTCAATGGGAATGCTGGATTTGTTGTTGACAAGCAACACGATCTTGGGCACAAACATGCCATATCATCGGCTATATGGTATCCAGTTGACACCGGCCTCTTCATTACAGTATTTATATTCCTTTTTAGCAACAAAAGTTGGGGGCTTCGGCACGAATCTTACTGGTGCAGATAGGGTGATTATCTTCGATCCTGATTGGAATCCTTCAACTGACGTTCAAGCCAGAGAATGAGCTTGGAAATTATGCAGAATATATTGGGGCACCAAAGGAAGAGGAGGTGTTACAGTATGCTAGAGTTGTGATTGAAATCTCTATTGCTATGTCTGATTAATTGCCTTAGTTTTTCACTTGCAATTCATATCTTGTTATGGCAAGGGAGTATAGACCTTGATCTTTTGCAGAGTGTTAAAGGCATGGTGGTGATTGACGCCTTTAGGCTTATCAATCGAAAAACTATGGTGATTGACCATGGTTAAATGTTGTTTGCCTCCTAGTTATTGAATTGGGGGTATTTCCGTTGATGTGTGGATGGTGGCTGGATGTTTGTATTTTGTATCCTTCAGGATGTTTGGGAAGACAATGGCTCACAGAGTTCAATTAAACAGAGAGGGCAGTGAGTATTAAGTGGGATGAAGAAGTTGAGATGGATGTGTCATCAAACAAGAAGAGATATTATTCATAATGAATATATACGTAGAGGAGTTGGAGCAGCAACTATTGAAAATAAAATGATATGCACAAAGTGATCATTGTAGGTAACCAGCATACAAGTTCAAAAGAATGCCTCAAGTATTAACTTTAGAGGCCCAAAGTAAAGAAGACAACCCAAGAAGGTAGTCTTCCAAGTTCCGAAGCTCAAAAGCGCGGATCCTCAAGAAGAAAACGACCCAAGAAGACGGTAGTCTTCCAAGATCCGAAGCCCAAAAGCGCGGATTAGCAGAAGATGCAAGGTCGTGCTTTGGGAAAATAGAGAACGAAGCAGTAGAAAGAGTAGAGTAGAGAGCAGAGAAATGATGCCTCCTCGTTCCGGTCGATTTAAGGGAAAGTAGAGTAGAGAGCAATGAAAATAGCCTCCTCGCTCCTATCAATTGTGAAAATGAGAAGCAATGTTGCACAAGTGAAGCAAAGAACAACTGAAGAAATCTTTGTATTTTTGTTGATTGTAAAACTAGTCAATTTAATTCACCTTACCCCTTATTTTGTATTGTTCAAGTTGAGCACATATAAAATAAATAGTGTTCAACTTGAGGGGGCGTATTAGAATATAAGGTGAGATTAGTTGGTTAGTTAGCAAATTAATTAGTCTATTAGTTAGGGAGTTAGTTAGGATCCTAATCTATAAATAAGGGGTCCTAGCTAATATGGTGTAAGAGTCATAATGTACTAATTGTCATTGTGAATAATACATTTTGGTTTCTCCCTAATTATTCTCTCAAATCAGTTTAGTTAACACTTCAGTTTAGTTAACACTTGTAATGGTTTCTTTTTCTCCGGATGCTTGTAATGGCTGTAGCATATAATAATCTACCTTCAAGCATACATAAATAAATGATTAAATCTTATTCTCAGTACATGAAATTAGGATACGTACGATGTAAATACGTATATCTTCTTTTCGTTAATTTTAGATATTTTTTGACGGAATTAAGATTTGACAAGCCAAACATTCTAAGATGAAACGTGTGGATGAGCGTATATGGAACTAATTCTCCGCGTAATATATTCAATCTCGTATCCCATCAGTGCATAGATTCCCAGAAGGTTCGGCTGCATCCAAATTCAATGCCATTTTGTTCACTTCACACCATTTCCATTTCAGCATCTTTAATCTAAACAACATCGAATCACAGATCCCGGCTCCTTTGATTATTCTAATTTGCCTCGGCATCAAAAACAGGTCTAAATCTTATAGCTTTCTATCAGTTACGTTGTACAATATATATATCATGTCATCGTCTAGATAAAATAAAACATAAGACTTCTGGTGAAATATGTTATCTACATGCATATGATGATGCATACTCTTCCAGCCACTTCCAAAACAAACAATGATGGAAAACCTTGAATGAATTGGTGAGGTTTGTTGATCCAATATTATCCATTAAACAAAACATTAATTAACTTCGCAGGTCTCGATATAAACATCATTTCATCTTTATGATTCTCCAAGGCGAATAATCAATCAACGCTTGTTAGGGCGCAGTACACCCACCCGTTTTGGACTGTTTCATTTGTCTGATTCACTTTCAGTGAAACAATCTTGAAGATATGCTTTATGGCTACTTAGCTTTCCAACAATTTCTGTCGTGATCTTCCCTTATTTCTGTGATTCCAAAAGATATTATCTCAAACGCTATATGGTTTATTTCTGTGTTTTTATTATTGGAGGAGCCTAATAATGATTTACACATCTTCATATATATAGAAAATCTATTAAGAAATTAAAAAGCAAGAAAAGACGAAAAGGTTGTGCTAGCTCCTACTTAAGAGCTTTAAAGGCAAGAAAAGTCACCAAGAATCGTTCATGTCTCCGTCCTTTTCTGACTTTGTCGATTTTGTGGCGTCACTTGGCCGCATATATCAAAACCGCAAGAGGAAATTCAAACTGAACAAGAAGACACCTGCATGCGACATATTTGAACAGCAAAGGGGTCGAGGATATCAAAGTGGACGGAACAGTCACGACCAATGTAATCTAATTAACCTAAATATATACCTAAATAACACCACTGTCGCCAAGGACGGACCTTGGTTGATACTCGCGACATGATAAAAAACTATTATTATCATTATAATAGTAGTCTGAGATTAGTTTATAAGTACTTTGCCGTGTTATTATATATATATACATGGCTTGTCCAGCTTGCCCAGAAAACTCTGTTACTTTTTAGTTAAAAATGTCTGAAAAGGCGCCCTTAAAAGGCGTGTTTGAAAAAGGTTTGAGTATTGAACAGCTTTGCATGATTTTCTCAACTCACTTGTATGGACAATCACCGTATGGTGTGAATCTAAACTAGAAGACAAGGAGAAAACTTCTCTTTTAATTTTCATTTCCAATGTCCTGTAACAAAACATGTATGCGATGTGTGTGTGGAGAGAGAGATAAAGCTGGAATGACCAGGAAAGAGGGAGAGAGAATGGAAAACACCAACTACACCTAGAGCCCGTTTGGATTGACTTAAAAAAAGTCTTTTTTTTTAGCATGTTGCTTTTTTTTTTAAGCTCAAAATTTGAGAACTTTTGAAAAAGCAGATTTTAAATTTTTTGTGACTTTTACTTTTTTTAAAAATATCATCTAAACACATAAATTAATTTTTTTTGAATTAAAAAAAGTGCTTTTTTTATGAAAAAAGCCCATCCAAAAGGGCCCCTAATGACTTATCCTCCTGTTTGCACTATATGGACTAATAATAATATAGTAATTTGAAAACTTCAGTTTTGCAGCGTCGCAGATAATTTAATTTGGAAAACGTCTTGATATACATTCCTTGTTTGTTGGACGACTCTCCCAAAGGTCATTTTCTTGTTTTCCAAGAACAGCTTCCCAAAAATGACGTGTCCTGTCTCTTATTGTGTGTGAGTAAACTTTCATCGAGCCAACAATCAAAGCAATGGAGTTAAACAACGAGGACCATCACGACATACATGCAAACTCGCCGTTGAAACAACGGGTTTGAGGAACAAGTTTAATTTATCTTTCTTAAGGTGCTGACAGCGAACTTAAGAATACAAGTGCAGCCGTTCTTCATTTTTGCAGTTCCCGAATCAAAATATTTTTATTTGATAGAATATGCCTATCATGCTGTAAAAAGGAACATGCGTACGAGGAGTTTTTTCCCTAGAGGGGGGGGGGGGGAACTCAACCTACACTCTCTTCATCTTTTTTATTATTATTATCAAAGGTAAGTTGAGAAACTTAAAGTTTATCGATCATATAAGTGTTGACTTAATATGAAGGTAGCTGGCCCTAGTCTCCTCACATGATGGAGAGGCATCTTGAATGATGTCTTTGCAAAATTTGCATGTCTTCACTGAGATTATATATGGGCGTCTTTGACAAGGTAGCTAGTTTACACATCTAATTGTCTCACAAGGTGCATATATATCGGAGCTCTTTGTCCCAACCTGAGAAAAGAAACTCTCTCATCTCATTAATTATTTCTTCCCTTAATGGATGATGCCATGATATGATGGTGACCACCATCTTTTAGGATTAGATGGAAAGCTTTCATTGAGTCTGTATAGACCATGGTAGTCAAAAACGCGATTTAAAACGTAAAATTGCCGTTTTTACGTTTAATTTTTAGCAAAACGTTTTTCGTTTAAGCAAAAAACGCAAATCTTGTAAAAACGTAAAAAACACAGCGATTAAATGTAAAAACGGTCTGTTTTTTCAAAAAACGTAAACTGAAGGATTAAAGGAGGGAGAATTATTTTATTCAAAATCTTAAATCGTTATTATTTATTATTAATACTATTATTTTATTGAAATTTATATTTTAAATTGAAATCCCCCAAATAATGCATCCAAATTGATATTTCTTAAAATCTTAATAAAATCTCTTTAATTTAGCATTGATGACTTCCAAAAATATTTCAAAACATATCTCAAATCTATTAAAAATGAGAAGTTATCAATATTGCATTGATCAATATATGTATGGATGATGGCAGGTGCCTTACTTTTCTTGAATTTTTTTATATATATATATGCAGGTAAAATCTACGTTTTGTATTACGATTTTTCATTCTCCTTCTGTTTTCAGGTAAAATCTACGTTTTCACTATCATGGTATAGACAAATACTGTTTGGAGGCCAGAGCTTTTGCTTACAAACTTGGAGACTTGTTAGTCAAGCCAACAATTTTGTCGTTGTCTGTAGTAGAAATCCCAACTTACAATAGAAACCAAGAATCTAGTCTCTATTAGAGTCTCTGGCTACTCCACCACAAATTAAACTTCACCTTTAAATTTGGTTTAAAATTTTTTGCTTAGTTATACCATGATTGTAGTAGGCTCATTGCAATCAATGTATCCTCTTATTTATTATTTATTTTTAATCACATGTGTCTCCTCTTGGTTTTACCATGATTAGCAATAATGCCCGACCTGTATCTTATTTACTATATATATGTTGATGACTGAGTATTTTTCATTGAGGGGATTATCAAAGTATCAACACAATTAAAGCACCTCCAGAAATTTATAGTAACTGGTCTGACCAAAAGTTAAACAAAGTCAAGTCTTCTTTGATTTTCAATCTAAACATCCCTCATTCTTTAAAGCTTGAATACTCTTATTTTTTGCGAGCGCATTTCATGGATAGACTTGGCAAGTACCTTGGTACTTGGGTTGATCCCGAAAGGTATAAATTTCAAATTTATAATCAGGTCATTAATTCCATTGATCAAAGCTAAGAACTGTTGCATGGAAGGATCGTTTATATATTGTCTCAAGCCTCTAAACTAACTTTGATCAAATCAGTTGTTGCGGAGGTTAATTTACATGTATTATCTTGTGTGAAGTTGTCTACTTATATCTGTCATCAAATTGACATGAGGTGCACTAATTTTTTTGGGGTACAAATGAAGACAATAACAAAATTCATTTGAAAAACAAGGATTTCATCTTTAAGCACATTTTCAAAGGTAGGTTGGGACTTAAATCAATTGCTTAGGTTGATGAACTCCTTTTAGCCAAGCAAGTATGGAGGATTCTCAATTCTTCTATGTGAATATCTGGCTGAAACCATGAAGATTAAGTATATTGATTTGAATAGTTTGTCATTAATCAAGCAACAATATTACTCCTCTTGGATGTGGAAAGGTATTTACAAATGTGCTTCTATCATTTGTGATTACTTAAGTTGAAGAGTAGGATCTAGAACTTCAATCCCTTTACATCACCATCTGTAGTGAGTGGCCCATGCAATCTAGAGCTCAAACGTCTTCTTCATTGAAGGATGTTAGAGATCTGTTGCTACATCTTCCATCTAACCGACAACTAGTTAAATGGAATGTTCCTCTAGTGAGATCTTTATATTCGAGTGATGTAGTTGAAGTCGTTGTCAATACTTCTCTCTCATTTAATGATGCAAAGGATATAATTGTTTGGAACCTAAGTTCCTTGGGTGATTACTTAACTAAGTTTGACTACAAATTGTTATTAGCTTCCAATAGTTTGTCTATCTCATCTGATGGTTCTTGGAAGTTTTTATGGTCTCTTTCTCGATCTACCAATAAAAGATCTTCTTTTTGTGTCAAAATTATTGGACGAGGCAATCCCTATAGTTGATGTTTTAAACTTTCATCACCTTGATGTTTTAAGTACATGTGTTTTTGGTTACTCTAAAAGGGAATCACTGGAACACCTTTTCTTAAACTACCCTTTTCGCCAAGGTTGTATGATATGGTGCTGCTTCTATTCGATTGCCTTTGATTTGTTAACCTTTGATAACTTTAAGTAATGGTTTAAAACACTATTGTGCAATTACATAAAGATGAGCTTTTCATGGAACTTCGATTGATGATCAAAATTCTCAATATCATATAGATTAAGAGAAACCAGATTAGTCATCAGTTGCAGTTGCTAGGACACATAAAACATGAAGCAATCATTAAGGAAGCTCATTGTGCAGTTTCTTTATGCAATCTAGCATACTTTGATTTCAGGACTTTAGGAACAACTACAGCCGCATTGATCTTTGTAGGTCAAATTCCAAATGCAGGGTGCAGTGGTATATCCTCATGGAGAAATATAAGAATGGAAGGAAAATTATATGTAGATCATGTATATACTTTGAAGGACAAACTATTCAATCTTTAAGTTACAGAAGTGTTTATGGCAAACATTTCCTTTCTCTCCGCTGCTTCAGAGCATCCCTTTTATGGAATTCTAAGTCTTTGTTCTTTCAATCAGAATCTAATAGAGGGTTGCAAGTCTTCTGCATTAGAAAGCAATTTTTACCACCGTTGGGGACAAAATCTAACTCGGCTAACATCATTTTCAGGGATAATGAAAGTTATATTCATTTATTTGCTTTTGATAAGGTCTGTAAGGTACATAATATGAACCGAACTTTATTTCTTTCTCTACAATCATGCCCCAACATGATTGTAGAATTGTTATGTATAATCATCTTACTTTCAATGATAATTGTTATTTATAAAAAATAAAGAAAAATCACACCAAGGTCCTAACTAAAAAAAATAATATTTGAAAAGTCTCATAATTCATCAATAGTTTTATTTTCACTTGTCAATTTGTCATTGACAAATTAGACTTTCAAATATTATTTTTCACGGTTGGACTTTAGTGTGATTTTCCCTGTTTTTAAAATATCACTCTTACCAACAAATTGTTGGCTGAAGTGGTAAGTGACTTCACCCTCCAAAAAGGATAATACAAGTTTAAACCTGTCCAAACCTCGAAAATGGAAAAGCCCATATAATCAAATAAAGTAAAACATTACTTTTAAGTTTGGGTTATGATAACAACATAAATCTACTCTTTTTGGTCATATTTATAAGAGCATAATTATTTATGCGGTTTAAAAATTGATTAAATTTAGTTAAAAATAATAAGTATATTTTAAATAAATTTTATTTTCCAAGTATGTCTTTACTTATGAGGGGTAAGTAAGATAGAGAAATAAAATAAATATGAATATCACAAACATTTTAATTAATCAATGAGAGGAAAAAATAGAAAAACTAATTAAATGTTCATAAAAAGGATAAAGACAATTCAAATTTTGGACTCTTATAAAAAGAATTGGAGGGAGTACTTGATAGTCCAGCTCATATATGTTTTTTGGGTCATTTAATCCAAACCACGTCATTCGGTGTGGATAGAAAAGTTTGGGCTAATTGCTAGAAAGCCCAGAACTTAACTCTACAGGCCTGTACAATAAAGTCCATTTTTGTTAAGCCAGAAATATTTCCCACAATTTCCATAAAACATTAGATATCAGACAGCAATGAATGAAGTATTATGTGCTGTGCCCTCAACATGATTTAACTTGTCAAGACTCAAGACTAATGCAAGAACAAAGCCTTTGGCAAAAAAACAGCAAGAAACCATTCATTCAGCTTCGCGTCGGTCAGACTTGCAACTCCAGCGCAACACACTAGAATCAGCCACGCAAAAGATCGTCATCGGAATACGTCACTTTTATCTTCCTTTCGATCCGTCTGTTCTGTTTTCTATAGACTCCTGTCTCCCTCCATCTTGTAATCGTGAACTCAGTTCCCTAAATTTCGCGTTTAATCTTATTCTAGGGTTCTGATGTATTGATAGATTATTATTTTGTTAACAAGTCTTGCTCCAATCAATTTGCCTTGTTCTTCCCCGGTCCGAGCTGTCTTAATTTTCCTTAGTTTTTCTTCCTTTTCTTTTCTTTTAGGATTCTGGAGCAGTCTTTGATCTATGAAAATGGACTTGGTGTCTGGCTACAAGGTAACCGCCCATTTTCTTATACTTCTGACGCCGCTTTATTCATTATGCGGACATTGTTCTACAATTATTAGGAAACGACTCTAATGAGCATTTGTGACATGTAATGTGATTAATATATTTTATGACTGAACCTTCTCTTCCTAGTATCTTACGAGTCGCGCGCAATCATTAATTATCGCTTCAGTTTGAAATTTTAAACCATAGTGAAAACTTCTCAGGATTTTTGGTCCTGCGTTTGTGCTAAGTAAGTGTAGCTTTTAGAGAGTTGAGGAAGATATCACTGTCAACTATTTGTGTTGTTCTCCTGTCATTGTTTTGGTTATTCATTATTTCATTGTGATTTGCTAGCTTGAGATGCTAATCACAGTACTTTCATTTGGTAGTGAGCCACCCTGGACTATGAAGATTCAAATGTACCTTTTTTTTCGGTTTATTATGTAAGAAATTCATTTACCTGTACTGTTGCAGGGGGTTGTTGGGCTTGTTTTTGGCAACGAGAATTCTTCTTCAAATGAAGATAGGTAAGATGATTTTTTTTTTGGCCAGATTCATTTCATGCCTTAACTGAATACGATCATTAATGTTTTGACCAAATATATAGATATTAGTGCTTGTTGTTTTTGTTCCATTTTCATATCACTTGACTTCATTTTCTCCAATATCTTATTTTCTCTTATTTTTCTTGGTGCAATACATTGTTGCCAACATATTCTTGACCTCAAAGGTTGATTGACTTGTTTTCTTCAGGGTATTTGGAATACTTTTATTGCCTTTTATTTTATGTTGTCTGATCAAACTATTATGGATCATACAACCAGTTTTGAAGCACTGTCCTAAGTTGTTGGAGTACCTTGTACTTATGACTTATTCCTGCTATTTGGCTTGTGTTAATAGCTATATTGAACGATTACTTGACCGGATCAGCAATGGTAAACTGGCAGAAGATAGGAGAAATGTGATTACCGAGCTCCAGCTTGTTGTATCAGAAAGTAATTCTGCACAGCTAGCATTTGGGGCAATGGGTATGTCTCATCTCTTAAGAACGTCATCTGGGTTTTTTTCCTGTCTTGAGCTACATGTTTTATGCATCCTTGCAGGTTTTCCTGTCATGCTAGGGGTCTTAAAGGAAGAGAGAGATGATATTGAAATGGTGACAAACTTTTTGTCTGTTATGTCTTCTGTCTTGTTTTTCCTGTCTTGTTTGTGCTATTCAAGCCTCAAGGATCCACATTGTCAAGACTCAAGATCATTATTCAATAAGAAGACAAATGATGGAAAAAGAATTGTTTCAAAAACGATTTGTGTGGATATTTTATTAACACTACTCAATTATCATATCCACGGTATAATTTGCTAAACTAGATGTGGTTTTAAACTGTGGGATGCTGTCCTCTCTGTAATACGATCTTTCATTGAATCAATTGGTATAATGTTTTTTCATTCATCTATCACATTTTCAAACATATTTTGAAAGATTTCATTGCTCACTATTGCAGTTCTCAGATCATCGATTTATCATGTTGTATAAGCATGTTGGCTGTGCTTGCCTTAATTATTTGTGGACATTATTTTTGCTTGCCATTTACAGAGCATTCACTTAAATTCTTGCTGTGGTTCTTTATTTTGATCTGTAACTCTTCCTAGGCTTTTTATCTTTTGCTTTTCCCCTAGAGTTATGTTGTTATCTTTCATCTGAATAAGTCTCAATAATTAGTTAAACAACAATTATACTTATGCAGGTTCGAGGTGCCCTTGAAACTCTTGTAACTGCATTGACTCCTATAAGTCATGTAAAAGGATCAAGTAATGAAGTTCAGCCAGCTTTGATGAACAGTGATTTGCTTTCCAGAGAAGCAGAAAGCATTTCGCTTCTTATAAGTTTGTTGGTAAGTTTTATTTGCTAAAATCATGTTTGTGTTCTTGCCTGAGCTTATTTTGATTTCTATGATTGTGCATGTAATTGATAATATTTTTTTAAAACCATTTTTTCTTGGGGATATGTTGACAGTCAGAGGATGACTTCTATGTAAGATATTATACGCTGCAACTTTTAACTGCCCTGCTGACTAACTTCCCTCAAAGGTATCAGTTATATGGCTACCATTTCTGTTTATAGCTTCAAAAACACCCTCGTTGATTTCCTCTTCAGGTTGCAGGAAGCTATATTGACCATTCCACGAGGTATAACTCGGTTAATGGATATGCTTATGGATCGTGAGGTACAGTCTTGAAATCTTGATAGTGCACCCGGTGATCTTTCCAGAATGAATTTGATTTTTCAAGAGATATAGACATCATGCCTTTAAGCCTGACACTTTTGTTGGACACACAACCTAGTTTAGTGCTTAATCAAGAGAAGCTTATAGTAAGCTCTGCTGCCACAATCATGGTTCAAACTAAACTAACCTAAATTTGGATCGATGCTCCAACAAGTGCACATGTAGTTGGTAAATGAGAAATTATTTCCTGAAGTATAATTAAAACAGTTGGTAATTAAGCTATGTTGAGCTTTTGCTGGTCAATAAGCATGATTTCAAACTGATAAAAACATAGAAGCATTATAAGCTATTTTAGTAATTTGACCCAAACTGGTATAAGATGGTTTATGAGTGCTTAGTGGGCTAGATGAGCTCTGATAAGCTGGCTAACAAGCCAGCCAAAACCATACATTGTTATTGAAACTTGAAAATCTTCGATAAGTTTGCTTGATATTTTGATATTTTCCTTTCGAGAGAAATTCTGAAACCTGCTAATTATATACTAGAATATTGTTTCTCTGCTTTTATTGTTACCGAGAGAGTGATAAAGGTCTACCTTCCAGGTTATACGTAATGAAGCCTTATTACTCCTTACCCATCTGATCCATGAAGCTGAGGTGACTTTCTGCGTTTGTTATCATGGTCAAATTTTTCTCTAGTTTTTATGTTTTTCTTTTTCAGTTTCATTGGGTGCTAAAATATTTACTTATCCTAATTCCTAAACAAAATTTTGCGATTATAGGAGATTCAAAAGATTGTTGTCTTTGAAGGCGCATTTGAGAAGATTTTCAGTATCATAAAAGAGGAGGGGGGTTCAGATGGTGGTGTTGTTGTACAGGTGATATATGCTTACTTGATGACAGTAGCTTATTAAACATGCATGCAAGCGTTCATGTTTGCAGCTTATTGATGTATCGGTATCTACCCAGACTGTATAATAATTCACATTTTCCTTGGTGAATCATTAAGAAATCATTTCATATTTTATTGCCCATTATTAATGAGCTTTTTTCTTTATGAACCTATCCATGCACAAGCTTGATTATGGACAAATTTTATGTTCCCACTGCCCATATTTATGAAGATATGTATGGTTTGTAGTCTCTTTATCTTTGAGGTTGAAAATCACAATTTATGATTGTTGACATAAGATTTCATACACAACTGTTTATACTGTAATTATATTGAGTAGCACAGAGCTTTATGAATCTTTTGGTCAAGTACTCATTTAGAGGTTACTGAACAGGATTGTCTTGAATTGTTGAACAATTTGCTTCGTAACAATGGCTCCAATCAGGTTTGCTGATTCTATGATCTACTATTGTCTATTGAAGTTGTTATTCTGATACTGATGCGAACTTTTATGATTTAGATATTACTGAGAGAAACTATAGGACTTGATTCTTTGATATCAATTTTGAAGCTGCGAGGAAGTAATTTCACTCAACAGAAGGTTAGATGCTTGTTTCTTTTGCCTTGTGAGATATGCTATTACTGCAAAATTTGTGGGCAACTCTTATGTCTCTGATACAAACACCATGCCAGTAGACAATCAATTTACTCAGTGCGTTGGAGACTATTAAACTGTTGATAATGGGAGGTTCTGAGCCTGATCCTGGGAAAGATTTGAATAGACAGGCGAACAAGACAGCTCTAGTTCAGGTTTGTGAAATATCTCCGTCTAACATTATGATTTATGAAATAGCTATCTGCTTATATCTATACCTTTTTTTGTGGCAGAAAAAGGTATTGGACTATTTATTAATGTTAGGTGTAGAAAACCAGTGGGCGCCTGTTGCTGTTCGCTGTGAGGTAAGATAGCTCGCCTGCCCCCTTCTCTCTCCAAGCAGTATGTGCATGCAATGTAGTGGAAACATGTATATTGTATATATGCACTTGCATATGATTATTTAATCTTCAGTTTTTTTGGTTCTCTCAGTTTCTTTCCAGCCTGTACTCTTTGCCTTTGAGGCATCTATGATTCAATATATTACTTTTTTTGTTTACACTGATCCTGCCTAATTTTGTTGTTCTGTTGCTTTAATTTATTTTTCTTTGTTCTGAATTGCCAAGTCTGTGGGGGCATATTACTATATTTTTGGAGTATGAAGGAACCCTGTTTATTTTCATGCTAAATTTTTATCTGCTGGTAGGCAATGCGATGTATTGGTGATCTGATTGCTGGAGATTCAAAGAACCTTGACGCACTTGGTAGGAAATTTCTTGGAGAGGAGCCACAAGTAGAACCTGCTCTGAACTCAATACTACGAATTATATTGCGGACTTCTAGCATGCAAGAGTTTGTTGCAGCTGATTACGTTTTCAAAAGCTTTTGCGAGGTTGCTAACGCTTACTCCATCTCTGATATGGTTATTATTTGAAAGAATTTTTCACCGTATTTGTTTCTTAACAAATTAAGCAATTGTAAATAGTGGGCGTTATTACCATTTGACAAGATATATCTCATTGCCAGTTATGATTTCTTTAATTAACATTTACTTCCCCCTTTTGCTTGAGTTGTTAAAAAAACTTAGCTATTTTTATTACATAAAACACGAGTTAGTAAATCATAATTTGTGCTTGTTATTATAAAGAAAACCATAATTTATGCCCATGATTGCTTTTTTACAAGACATGTTTCATTTTGGATTTTTTATTTTTATTTTTAATCTAACTTGTGGTAACCAGAAAAATGCCGACGGCCAATCAATGCTGGCATCTACGCTAATTCCACAGCCGTACCCTATGAATCGTGCTCCCCTTGAGGAAGATGTCAATATGTCTTTTGGAAGGTTTGTTTTGTTCTTGGTGCTTCAATGATCAAGCCTATTGTTTAAAGTAGGAGCGCAAGCTGAATTTTTATTGAAGAACATTCTGCCACTAAAGATTTAGCAACGATCTCACTCTACCCCTTTTAATAGCCTTGGAGAATCTCCTATTTACAATGAACGAAAATAATTCCAAGCTGCTGCAAATTAACCTGCAGCAACTATTTTATAATCCTAAGACCTAATTAAGCATCAAACAACGATTATTAAATCGAACAACTTCAGTGGAGCTATGGTTGATTGGAAGTAGCTCTCTCCCATTATTTCCAATTTGCTGCTAACAACTTCAGTGTTCTGTTGTGACTGCCCATCCCCACTATCTTTGCTCATCTAGTCCTTCATGGCTCGCCTACATATCCTATACCTAATATTAATGAGTAGTGGCCTCATCTCAAATGTTTCTAGAATAACTTCAATATTATATTTCTTTTTAAAAAATGTCCTTCATATATTTATTTCAAATAATCATTTCTTTTGTTAAACGTCTATAAAAAATTAAGATTGTGAGTTGTTTCTCTTGCAGCATGCTCTTACATGGTCTTACTTGGGGTGAAACTGACGGTGATCTTGAGGTATCTGTTGTTTCCTTGTTATTAAATTCTAGTGCATACTGATTACCTGCAGAATTGTTGTGTGCTGTTGCAAATATTAAGGGCCTTTAGTTTGTGCAATAACTATTTAGCTAACCATTTTTGGACTGCAGATTTGTAGCAGAGCTGCCAGCGTTCTATCTCATGTATTGAAGGAGAATCTCCAGTGCAAGGAAAGGGTATGCAATTCTTCATCTTATCTCAGGTTGTTTTATGTTTTCACCTGATTGCACTTCTTTTGCTGTGGTAGTATTGTAACTATCATTTCGTCATACTAAATGTTTACGTTTTCTACTAGATATTTGGAACCTATTCGTTTAAATGGATTTGGGCAAAATAAAAAAACAGTAAATGAGAGCATGTGCGGTTCTGCCATCATGATATCTTCCTGCAACATCTAGCTTTTATCCTCAACTAGTTTCCTACTCCAAGTGAACCTTTATGCATGTAAATATGCTGCATAGAATTTTGCAGCATTCCTGTCATTTTCGCTGCTTGACTTTTTTTGTATACGTGCTATTAGTCATACCCTTTTTGGGCCTTGAGTCCCTTAACATATGATCCTACAAATGAATGTGTCTCTGCCCCCCACCCTCTTTCCCCCCTGTGCCATCTTTAGGAGGTCCAGAGCCATTAATGCATCGGATGGTGAAATATTTGGCCCTTGCTTCTTCCAAGAAAAGCAAGGATGGAAAGTCTGGTGCATCAGGAAACTCGTATGTTGAAGCAATAATCTTGAAATTACTGGTTACCTGGCTAGCAGATTGCCCTAATGCAGTGCATTGCTTCCTAGATGCTCGCCCCCACCTTACTTATCTTCTTGAGTTGGTATCAAGTTCATCTGCGACAGTATGCATAAGGGGTTTGGCAGCAGTTGTCTTGGGTGAATGTGTGATCTATAACAAGTCTAGCGAGAGTGGAAAGGATGCATTTGCCATAGTTGATGCTGTGAGCCAGAAAGTTGGCCTTAGTTCGTACTTTCTGAAGTTTGATGAAATGCAGAAAAGTTTAATCTTTATCAACGCAGGGTCAACCCTGACCCGTAAAGCATTCACTAGATCGTCTGCTGCTAGCATGGCTGATATTCAAGATGAAGATGAGAATGATTTGTCTGAACAGGGGAATCTTGATCATCCAATTCTCTCCTCAATCTTGGATTCATATTTTGTGAATCTCGTCATAAAACTGGAAGCAGATATTAGAGATCAGATTGTGGAGGTATATAGTCATCCAAAAATCAACGTGGCAGTGGTTCCAGCAGAATTGGAGCAGAAAACCAATGAAAGTGACAGCGACTATGTGAAGCGGCTTAAAGCTTTTGTTGAGAAGCAGTGCTCTGAAATTCAGGTATTTATTTCTACATTTCTGTCTCTTTTTGGAGAGCATTTATTTGCATATTTTAAATAGCATTACGATTTGCTGAAGTGAGATACCTGAGTGTGGTTAGATAACGTACTTGTGGTCTTACCTAAGTAACAGCATTAGTTCTGTGAAGGATGCTACAAAATACTATTCTTGACAATACTAGCTGGTCCTAAATATAAAGACCCAGTAGACTTTTTTGGAGAGATTAATGAAGTTAAGGGTTAAGTACCAATTTTGCCTGAACGCGCCTAGGAGCAATTTTACCCTTAAGTTTTCGTGATGTTGCCCTAGTATCAAAACGTAGCAATGTTGCCCTCCGTTAAAGATCCGAACGTTGACCGTTAGTTGACTTAGGTTTTTAACGGAGGGCATTACGTTTTGATACTTCAGGGGCAAAATTGCTCCTCTAAAATGTAGCAATATTGCCTGAGTATCAAATAGCAATGTTGCCCTCCGTGAAAACCCTAACTAACTAACGGTCAACGTTGGGATTCCGTTAGGGTTTTTAACGGAGGCAACATTGCTACGTTTGAGACTTTAGGGGCAACATTGCTCCGCCAAAAACTTAAGGGGCAAAATTGCTCCTGGGCGCGTACTTCAGGGGCAAAATTGGTACTTAACCCTAAAGTTAAAAAAGTTACTATTTATACTCTTATTTTTTTTCTAAACTAATTTGCTTGACTTATAAACTGATATGTAATCTAATGATATACAACACATAATATGCTTAAGTAATACCAAGGCTTGCTTGTCTTAG